>OU898282.1:91545822-91631299 GCA_918026665.1 Diabrotica balteata
CTGTTGAAAAATTGGATTATACTGTTTAACGTTCTATTATAACCAAACTTTTTACGCCCATCACTTGAAAGAGTTTTTTTTTCTGTAATCGTTGATTTTTTTTTCACCTTTCTGTGTCCAGTAATAATCGAGAAAAGCGTGTTCAAACTTTGAAGAAAATTGCTAAAAAATACTAAAATCTAATAGTGAAACGTGTTACTCATCATTGTCGCTTAAGTTCACCGTTATCGCCTTCGTGACGTCAAATCTCATGAGCGTACGGTCAGTTAGTTCGTGTTAAAACTAATTTGAATGGAGAGTAATGCATTTGTTGCCGTTGGCCGACGCCACTGAGTAAAGATAGTCTCGCGTAAGCAGTGTAGAAATGTAAGTGATACGCCCATTTCAAATCGCAGTGTGCTTGAACTGCTAAAACAGCCATAAGAAATTATTTCAATTATTTCGATTATTAAATTTAAATTGAATTCATTTAATGATTGTTTAAAATTTGCCAATATTATGCATAATAGCTTACAACTTTCCATTTAAATATTTAATTACTACTTCAGTAATATCTATTTGCTTCAAAACTAGTAAACTTTAGTTACAATACTAAGAAATAGAAGAAGAACTGTCTCACTTTAACCTACATTAGCTTGTCAAATTTACCTCTTAAAAGTCTAGTAGACAACAAAAAACTAAGTTTTTACCAGTTCCTCTCCTAATATCTGATGTAGTACCAATGAGTGCCCTTTTTAAATTTAATGTATGTTTTGTCTTTTTGATTGTATTTTGTTTGTCCCTAAGTGTCTTTGATTGTCCTTAATTGTTTTAATTTTAATAATTTTAACATATCTGACATCAAATAAATTTTTTTGCCAAAACAGAAATTAAATTCAATTTATCAAAATTTGATAATTACAAGTTAAAGCAATTGCACACCCACAAAATTGTACATCTAACTTCATTCATTGTCATATAATATCCTTTTAATAAAAAATTCAATAAATAACACACATTTCTAAAAATTATCTATGGAATAAATGTAAATAACTTTTAATAATTTAAATAATATAAAACATCACTTTCATTTAACAAACAATTACATAATACCTAATTCCTATTTCATTTGTTAATATCTCTCCCCTCAAGAACTTCCCCGCTAATTATCAAACAGTTTCAATAAAACCGTCGAGCAAAAAGATAAAAGAGGGAATTTAATCGTTATGAAAAGGAGACCAAAAAAGTGGCCTCTGATGGCGGACATATCCGGAAATGCAAAGGCGCTAAATTTAAATTTTCCAACACTTATTAACAATAGCTATAAAATATTTTTCATACAAGAAAGTTTTAATTAAATATTAACTATAATAGTCTAAAAAGTGACACAATTGGTAAAAGATTTCAATATAAATAAAATTTCATGTGACAGTTGGGACAAACAATAACATAACCTAACTAAATTTGACTTCTTAAACAAGGAAAGAGACTGTCTATCCTTGTCTAAAGTGGCCTCTCAAGATGGCACTTCCTGTCTATCAATATGTTCACCCCCACTACCTTTACATTCCCTCTTTTGTCTTATTGCTCGATGAATAAAACCGAAGATGTTAAACTATGTTTTCCGAATCATTAACTAATAATTATTATAAGTAGTACTTTGGATATTTAATAATTTATTTCAATTTCATTATCTTATACCAATTTGTGGGTTTTTACTTTCTGCTTCATCAATTTTATTCATATTAATAAACACAGACATGTAATATTGGTATAATTACTGTAATTGCTATCTTTATAAGACAGCACCCTAATGTGGGCTTTTGTAATTTCAGCATTTAATTTACTTGGTACCGTTAGACCTGAAGATGCTTAGCAAAGTGTAGTAAGCGAAACCGGTCGTTTTGGTGGTAAAATTAAACTGATTGTGATGTGAGTAAGTCTCATTTTATTCCTTTTTACCTTTTTCCTATTTGAAATGGACTCACATAGGCAACACATTCATGATTTTACAGAATAAAATATAGTCGACAAATCGAAAAAATTTAAATTGTTTACACTCTTTGCCTCTCGCAGCACCAAACGAAAGGATCCTATTTTCTTTTAAGGTTTGGCTATTCAGAAAACATTTTGATTTCGGCGATGGCGACTGCTGTTGGACTTATCACATGTAAAGAGTTTTTTACATCCTGCTAAAATCCTGCCAAATCATATCGTAATTTTCTGTATTGTCCAATAGGTCATTCTTGATATTTTCATTTGTTTCATTAACGATTCCATTTTTAGCAGACTGATTATCTATAAGATGAACTAATTTATCCTGAATTTAAGTTTGTACTCTTTTTAAATTATCTTTGATGCGAAACGCCCTTGTCTTAATATGGAATCTAAGAAAGAAGTTTTACCCAGTATAATATTGTTTTCAGGATTTCCAAAACGGCCAATAATTGAGGCAACAGATAATTTATTACAGTTTTTCCTTGCTTGACTAAACGCTTTAATTAATTCGTTCTAAAGACGAAAGTAGTCCTTATATAATAAGTATAACTTTGGTGAGGGTTACTGGCTTTTCTGCGCTCATTTCAACAGTAGCTGCTTTAAAAGGCTTTAAAAGTTAACAAAGTTCTTTTAATATCGTTCATTTTTTTTTCAGTTGATAGAATAATAGGATTGCACAAAAGTCCAACTATTACAGCCAAAGGTTCCGACAATATAACTAATTTCTCAAACATATTGGCGACGTGCAAGTACTTGGAGGGGATACGAGAAACGATCGTGCGCGAGTAGCGGAGAAATTTTGCATTTTTTACTGCACATTTCATAGATTTCATAAATTCATATTGTCAATTGTCATATTTCATATTCGTTTTGTTTATTTACATTTACACCTTCTGTCTCTGAAGAAAATGGGATTTAGGAAATGCTGTGTTATAAATTGTAAAAATACAACAAAAAATTGTCAATTTAAGTTTTATTCGTTTCCAACTTCGAAGCACAAAGCTACTACAAAGAGAAAAGTGGATTTATATCATAAAAAAGCATAAGTAACATAACCTAAATTATGCATTATTCTTGCGCCCGATTTTAAAGTCAGTTTGAAATAAATAATAAATAAAAGTTCACTTTTAAGTGTAAATTTTAGTTTCATAACACTCACTTAGAGTTCATTTTAACCCAAAAATCAAGTTTAATGTTTAAATTTTATTTTTTTGAAGTTTACAAGAATGCATCAAGTTCAAGTTTTTCTGAAGATGCATTAAGATATATTCGCTGTCCAAAAGTTTACAGGGAAAGAATTAATTGTTCAAACCAATATGATGATATCATGGGCTTAACCTGCTAATTTATGCATTAGCATTATTTATGGTAATTTATTTTTCTTAATTCTTCCATTATTTTTTGACATTTGCCACTACTAAAGCTTTTCCCTTTGACTCAGTGCTTGGTTGAAAAGTTATTTGGTGATTTACTTTCTCAAATCCAGTTTTTATTATTGAATCCATATTAACAGTAATGCTGTAATTCAATAATATATTTATTTGTATTTACGCTACATCAACGTTTACCTTTTAATAACATACCGACATAACCTCAATCTTACTTTTTCTTCTTATTCTTTTTTGGGGCCACGTCCTTGACAGTTATCCGGTTACCTCGATCTAACATAAAAGCGCAGTAAATTTTGCTGATTTACGACACCAGGTGTCGCTGTTCCGAACTTGCACGGTCCCAATAGTATGTCAAGTTCCACCTTGTTGTCACATCATTAATCAAGTTTCCGTCTGGTTTCATTTGATTTTCAGTAGCTATAATTTTAAAAAATAACTCCAAACAAATTATGTAAGATCAATAACTAAATATAAAACTAAGGGCCGGTTGTTCGAACGCTAATAAAAACTTGATTGTAATCAAATATTTAATTAAAATTAAATACGTCACATTTTGAGGTTATGTTGACTGATTTATTTTATTTAATTTTATTATTTTGCGTTTTAATTTAAAATAAACCATAATTAAACTCTTTCTGATGTTAATTTCATATTTTTTATTTACAAATCAATAATAATAATAATGAATTTTTAGTAATTTTGACAGCTGCTGTGACGTATTTGCTTGTAATTAAATATTTGATTACAATCAAGTTTTGATTAGTGTTCGAACAACCGTCCATAAACATGTCAAATATTTCAAAGTTACAAAGTGAACTAATAGATTTTTTTCTGGGCCATCATTAGTTTCTTTTTATTACAGTTGCACCAAATAAATAGTGTAAATATCAAAGAAATCGTCACCAATTTCAGCAGGCATCTTTAGTCTTTACCAACGATTTCATATACTATATCATTTGTCTTTATACTAGTACTACAGCGTATCTCTGGCGCCACCTCAGTTTGTCTTTTCTGGTGCTGATTACTTCTTTTGTTTTCTTCTTCTTCTTCTTTTTATGTAAACATGCCTCTGTCTGTTTTTTAATATGCCTTCATAAGTTATCGTTCCATCGTTTTCTAGGTTTTCCTACTGATCGTCTTCCTATTGGGAAACCGTCTCTTGTCGTCTTTACTACTCTATTTGTTGTCATTCGGCTTATATGAGCGTTCTATTCTACTCTTCTTTTTTATCCAGTTTTTTATGTTCTCCACCTAGCATCTCTGCCGTTTTCAACATTCTTTTTGTCCTCTCTGTGTCAGGTCATGTTTTTGCCGCGTATGTCATTATTGGTCTGATGACTGTTTTGTAAATTCTGCCTTTTATTTATTTCCCAATATTTTTATTTTTCCATATTGTTTAATTCAGGCAGCCTACGGCTCTGTTTGCTCTTAATCTTAGATGGATAGATAGAATTTATTCATCCACAAAGTTTACACAATTTTTTCAAGAAAAAAAATGTATAAATATTATCAGACTAGTCAAAATTTTAGTACAAAAGAGTACAATATATAGCAAAAGTACATGATTAAAATAAAAACAGTTATTACAATAAAATAAATAAGAAATAAAAGTTACAAATACAAGTTACAAATACAAATTTAGAACTATTGTTGCAAAAATGTTAGAAATTTAAAAATCCATCAACACTGTAGAATGTGTTGTCCATTAAAAATGAATACACAGTTTGGCGAAAACCTTTATGTGAAGAATTACTGAGAGTTAATATATTGACTATTTTATTGTAACATTTTATTCCAATATATTCAGGTGCATGTTGGGATACACCTAATCTAGAGAAAGGTTGTCGAAAATTTGATTTACCCCTGGTATCATGTGAGTGAATGTCCTCATTTCTGACAAACTTGAGCTTGTTTTCCTCAATGTGCAATATTAATTGGAAAATTAAAAGGCTAGGTAGTGTTAAAATATTAGACTTCTTAAATAGTGGCTTGCAACTATCTGAAAATGGAACACCATATATACTTCTTAAAACTTTCTTTTGAGCTATAAATGCCCGTTCAAAATGAGATGAGCAACCCCAAAATATTAAGCCATACTGAAGTACAGACTGGACTAAACTAAAGTAAATCATTCGCAATATATCAAATGAGACAGTTTCTCTTAAATTACGGATTATGTAGCTAGATGTACTTAACTTTGCTGATACATGATTTACATGAGTTTCCCATGTAAGTTTATGATCTAGGGTTACCCCCAAAAATTTCGTTGTAGTATAACTTTTTATTGATTTGCCATCCACATGTAAATAAAAGTCAGAATTTGGAGTTAAGTTTTTTGGTAAGAAACGCATAAAATGTGTTTTTGTTACATTGAGCTTGAGTCCATTATTTTTACAATATGTGCTAAATTCAGCAGACACAACATTGGTATTTTCCACCAGTTGTATGGGTTCACTGTGAGACATGAGAATATTTGTATCATCAGCATACTGAACAATTTTATCTGGCATTGAACAAAACGTGTTTAGGTCACTTACAAATATAATGAAAAATAAAGGCCCAAGTATTGAGCCTTGAGGTACACCCATCGTACATTGAAGTGGCCTGGACGTTACATTTTCCACTGTGACTACTTGAGTTCTATTGCTTAGATAAGATAGGGCCCAATTGTACGGTATACCACGTATTCCAATACCCTGCAATTTTTGTAGTAAGAGTTCACGATCAACTGTATCAAATGCACGACTAAGGTCATAAAAAAGACCCAACACATTTAATTTATCATTTAATGCTTTATAAATAAATTGAAGACAGTCAGAAATAGCAGTATTTGTAGATTTCTTTTTTCTAAACCCGTTTTGAATAGCAGGAAGAATTTTAAAATGTTCTAAATAATCTGTTAATCTATTTGCATAGGCTGCTTCAAATATTTTAGAGAACTGACTTGACACACAAATCAGCCTATAGTTTGCAATATCCGTTGCAGATCCTTTATTTTTAAAAATAGGGATTCCTTTCGATTCCTTTATATCTGGAAATATTCCGCATGTAAATGATTCATTTATGAGATAAGATAGTGGTAAAGCTATATAAGTGGCAACATGTTTCAAAGCTTTTCCATCAATTTCGTCTACCCCTGCAGCTGTTTTAGAAGCAGTTTTTAATACAATAGATATAACTTCTTTTTCAGTGGTTGGTGATAAAAAGAAACTTGAATTGAATTGGTCAATTTGTGTAGTACGGTTTACAACTGATAGTTCATTATTTTTTACAGCATTAATAAAATAATTGTTGATTTGATCAGCTTTATGATAATTTTGTAAGTCACCGTTGTTACTAAAAGATATTAAATTTTGATTTGATTGACAGTTTTTACCTCTATTTTTATTAATTATTTTCCAACTTTCTTTCATTACATTATTGCTATTTCTAAATTGATTATCATATTGTTCATTTTTATGTTTTTTAACAATTGTTTGATATTCTTGTTTAAATTTCTTGTATCGTTCCGAATACTCTGGGTTATTGAGTTGTTTTCTTAATACATTCATCTGACACAATTGATCATGCAAACCCTTAATATGAGGTGCAAACCACGTTTTTTGTTTTGGTCTGGTAGTTACTCTACGCTTTAAGAAAGTAATATTATAATAATATAAGAAAGTATCATAAAATATTGAAAATTTTTCTTCAAAACTACTAGCCACATATAGATCACTCCAATCAATATTAGCTAAAATATTTTGAAACGTTATTAAGTTGGCATCGCAAAAGTTTCTGGTAAAAACAGTTTGAGGATTTTTTCCAGCAACTTTCATATCAAAAGCACATAATTGATAAGTATGATCTGATAGAAATGTGTCACATACACTTACCTTTTGAACATCTAAATTGGAAAAAAAGTTGTCAATACACGTTGAAGAATTTTTAGTAATTCTAGTAGGTACATTTATGTGAAATTTAATGTTGTATTCTAAAAATAAGTTTATTAAAATATTTTTCTGATTGCTATTTTCTAAAAAATTGATATTAAAATCTCCACATATAACGTAAAAATCATTATTGTTATAAATACTCTGCAACAATAGTTCTAACTTCGTAATAAAAGTATTAAAATTCACACTATAAGGAGGTCTGTATATAGTTACAATATATAAATATTTTTTACTTCCATGAACTTTAAATTTTACTCCACATATTTCAACTTTGCTTTCAATACACCATTGACGTAAATTTAGCTGTTCACAACTAAACTTATTATTTACAAATATGCATACACCTCCACTTTCTTTATCATTTCTTGCGAAATAAGACACTAATTTAAAGTTTTCAATATTGGTTACTTTAAGTTTATCTTCTTTCAACCAGTGTTCACTAAGGCATAAAACATTCACATTATTACTTTGAAGTATCAAATTTATATCGTAAGATTTACGTGCAAGTCCTCCCTGTATATTGCAGTGTAAAATAGGGAAATATAAGTTTGTCGGTTTACTTGCATTAATATTTCGACTTCGGATATTTTGATGAACTATGGAAGTTTGACATTTACTTTGGGTTTGAGAGTCCCTAACGAAGAAATTATTTAAAAATCCTCGGAGCGACGATTATATTGTTGGTATTTCCGGAAATCGAAACGCTTGTAAGCGACAGATCTTGGCCAAGTCGACGGTTTATATATTTCGTCTTTTAATTCGAAGTTGACACCACACATAAAACATTTGTTTTGGTTTTCGTTAGTTGGTAGTTCTCTAATGATAATATCAGCGTCTTTAAACACTTCCTGATCTTTTAGATAATCGAAGATAGTTTCTGTTGTGACACTTCGTTTAACTCTAGAAAGGTAAAGCCAAGCCTTTCTTTGAACTCCTAAGTCGGTAGTTTTATCATTTTCACCGTAGTTCTTTTTTGTTCGTCTAGTTGTCTTCTTTGAGTGTACTAACGTAAAACCATCATTGTCTTGTCCCATATCTTCATTTATATTTACTAATGTTTGCATTTTATTTAGCTGCGCATTACTAAGTTCTGCAGTTGTTGAATTATTATCAGGACTTCTACTACTTTCGGCAACAGTTGGCAACACCGGTGATTGGAATTTATTTGTAGTTTTATAATTTGGAGGTAATTGTTTGATATGACTAAGGTGTTTTTTGTTTGACTCATTTAAAACTGGTTGTTTAACAGGTTCAGTTTTTGCTTCCATTTGGCTTATCTTTTCTTGTAGATAACGATTGTTTTGTTTTAAAAGAGAATTATTTTCTAGTAGTAAATTAAATTTTTCCTCTTTTTCTTTTATAATATTTTTAAGTAGCTCATTTTCTTTGTATAGATCGCGTTTACCTTGGAAATTCTCCTCAACATCATTTGATTTCTCGTTTGTTTCACAGCAAATTATTCGTGTGTCACAAATTTTGATGCATTGAAGCTTACTTCTGGTTGCACATGACAAATGAAAAACATTTCCACACTGTACACAAACTAAGATTTTAGTAGCTTTACTTTGACAGCACTTAAATTGCTTCTCTAGGAAATTTTCGTCACTAACTAGAGAGAGCACATTTAAACGCTGCTCACCAGTCGGCGCCATCTTGAATTCTCATCTTTCACTTATGTTTCCAGCTATTCGTAGTTAGATGATGCATTGCCTATATATTTAAACCACATCACTTGTTCTATTATCTGGCATTCCAGCTCCAATTTACATCTTAGTAAATTTGCTGTTGTAACCATGCATTTTGTCTTGTTTGGGGACATTAACATTAAATTTTCTGGCGGTTATATTAAATTAATGCAGCAGACGTTCTAAATCATCTTCCCTTTAAGAGAGTAGTATTGGATCGTCTACATAGCAGATTATTTTAAGTTGTTTTTCTCCCGTTTGGTATTCTTGTTTAGTTCTTACTTTTTTTATTATTTCATTCCTAATCTGGTTGAATAATAGATGACTCAGGGAATTGCCCTGTCTTATCCCATTGTCAGCTTCAATAGTTGGATACTTTCGATCATTTTAATTATTGCTAGATGTATATCTTTTGCGTAAAATAAGTGGATAACGTCCTATAATTTAACCCGGTCAAGTGCCCTCTTAAGATCCACGAAACATAGAAATCCCGGTTTGTTGTACTTTAATGATTTCTCTTGCACTTGCCTCATTATAAAGATGGCGTCGATGTATGATCTTCCCGACTTAAAACATTGTTGTTCTTCTGCTAGTGTTATAATTTCATTTAGTTTATTTGTTATCACTTTGGTTGTTAATTTTAGGGTTGTGTGTAATAAATTAATTCCTCCGTAATTTCCTGGGTCCGATTTGTCTCCCTTTTTCAAGAGAGAGATTCTGTTTTGTTCTATTATTTTTTGGATTAGTTTTAATAGTTGTTTGGTCGGATCTGATCGTCCGTACTTTAGGAGTTTGTTTGGTATTCTGTCCTGTTTTGGTGATTTTTATTTTTTAATTTTCTTAATGCTTCGATTACCTCTTCCTTCTTAATATTTATTTCTTCGTTTGTCGTTACCTCTGGTGTTGGTGGTTCATTATCGTCACCTTTAGCAAATAGGAATCGAAAGTAGTCTACCCATGTTTCCTTTTGAATGTATTTTTTTTAACTATATCCTCTGATCATTGTCCATATTTCTTTTTGTGTTTTTTAGAACATGTGTTGTGAGAAGCTCTGCCAGTGTTCCCTTATTATTTGTCTAACTAAAGTATTCGTTTCATTTCTCATTCGTTTATAGTGGTTACACGCATGTTGTGTTTGTTGTGTTTTGTATTGTAAAAATGCTTTCTTCTTTTCTTCACATTTTGTCTTCACTTCCTCTATAAACCATGGTGTTTTCTTTTTTGATATGTTTATTGATGGCATTCCTAATGATTACAAACATGACAATCGACAAAATATTTGTTTTGTTTTTTGTTGCCGATATTCGGGTACTTCACTTAGTTTGCCAGTTTGATTATCTTTACCAAAAAGTACAGAGTATTTCTAACAATAAGAAATAGCTACTTTGGGTGTTGAACAAATACCCGTTACTTCGTATTGGGTAGGTACTTTTTTTAGATCACTATTCTAAAGTACCCTTGGTAATTAACGCCATCTCATTTACACGACAGAAAATATGCATATTTCTTTATGTCCATGAACTAACTAACTGTATTTTGTCTGTTAAAGTCTGTCTTACATCATTCTAGGTCATGACATGTTTTGACTTTTTTTAGAACTCATCAGCTGGAGCTAGAACTCTGTTTATTTTCTGTCATCTAAATTACACAACGCTATTTAGCGAGAGCATTTTTAACAAGTGCTAAGATTGCCTACATGTCGGCATTTTATCTCTCAGTCTGTCGGTGGTTATAGCTGTAGTTGATGAGTTCGTAAAAAAAGATGAAATATGTCATATCCTAGAGTAAACGAAGGTCGAGTTTTAAAAAGAAAATATAGAAGCATTCATGGTTAGGCTTATATTTATAATTTAGAATCATAGCCCCACTTCAACATATAAAATTAGCAGACAGACAGATGGCAGTGCTAAATTATTTATTTAAATATTTATATTTGTATGTGATGTATTTAATTATAGGTTAAATTGATTTTTGATACTAATTGTCTTATTTCAGGATCATATTAGTAATTGTAATTTACTAATGTTTGTATTTTGAGAACGATTTCCGAAGTGGAAATTGAAACGTCAATAAACGTACTTTAACCGTTAATTGTGGCTTATTGCCATTTAAATAGTAATTTGCATAACAATGATCTGCGAATTAATAAAGTAAACAGTAAGAATTGCAGTTCAGAACAAGAAGGCACATATAATAGCCAGAGAAATATTTGAAAACTTCATACCTACTTACGTACTACTTAGAAAAATTAAAACAGATCAAGATACGCAATATAAAAATAAAATAATGTCGAATTTGTCAAAAATTCTAGTCATTTGATATAATTTCCAGACAGGCTTCAGCCACAATCGATCGGAAGTTGGGAGAAACTGCATCGAATACTAAACGAGTATGTCAGGTGCTTTATTGACGAATGCAAGGATAATTGAGATGAATGGTGTAAAATGTTTACTAATAGTTACAGGACCACCTCTAATTCATACCATGGTCATACACCTTTCGAGTTAATATATGAGCGAGCGGCGAACGTACCTAAAAACCCTACTACTAAAATTCTACCGTGCTATAATATAGACGAGTATTTTAATGGACTTAGTAAATACTTCCCTTTGCGCATATTAGAGTGCACAACATTTTAAACATAACGAAAAATAAATGGGCAAAAGGGCAACCAGCACTTGACATCTCAAAATTTTATAGTGAGTGTTTTAGTCTTAGTTAAAAATGAGGTGCATACAAAGTTAGATTCGGGAAAAATAAGCGAAGTTCATAGACAAAGGGGTATTGTTTTATAAAGGGGAAAAGGAGACGTCAATCAATCTCAAAATTCTATTAAATTTGTCCTTCCAAAAGGGAAAGGTGTAAGAAGATTAATTTCTTTGCAATTAAATCGATGATAACTGAAACCAGAGGTCAGTATTCTGGCATTGACATTTAACAAGTTAATAAATACATGTCCAGCAACGCAAATACACACAAGCATTAAGCGATCCCATAGTATTGCAAAAGACACGGTTATTTTATTAAATTGTTATATATAAATATGAAGTACGAAAAAGACAATGACTCAATTTTTAACGTAGTAATCTCAACCTAGAAAGTTCGCTTAGAATTACATACATTTAACAGGTTAATGTATTTCTTTTTAAAACCACTGCATTTTATTATCAAATCAGTTGCAAAAATAAGGATTTAAGAACCACAACACATTATATAGGCAGTACTTATAACAACATAGGAGTAGAGGTAGATTAGGCTTATCATACAGGGATGATGTGGACGAAGACGTAAGGACGATTGGCGCAGTAAATTGGCAACGGTTTACGATGGACAGAAACCCCTGGTGAAATACACGAAAAGGTCAACTACTATTAGGGATATAGTACCAATCATATATACATATAAATTGTTATTTCTTTCTTTCGTTTTGAACATGCTGCACTCCCACTCTGTAAGTATGATTTAGCTTTATATATTGTATAAGAATAAACTTTATTTTAAAAGTTATAAAGTTAAAGTTTATTATTGTATAGAAAAAGGTTGTTGCTTTGTTTTACAGGTAGGATATTCATTGGTTGGGTAGTATTTGGCAATTAGTAATCTAACAATCAACTTCAATAAATGTAACAATAAAACACTGAAAACTTTGTTTTCAAACTTCCACAAAATTTATTTTAAACTCTTATCACTACAGCTGTTTCGGCTGATTGCCTTTCTCAAGTGATCTATTTTTGGCATGCGTTTACACTTTATAGTCACTAATGAAATAGGTTTAGGAGGGGAGAACTGTCTCAAGTTGGTCATTCAGAATTATATCTGTGTTTTTTAATTTGTTGTTTTCCATAGAATTTAACAAAGATCGCTTAAGGCCTTTATTTTATATGTAAAGAATTTTAAATTCGTCATTAAAAGAATGATTATGATCTAGAAGGTAAAGTGCGTATGTAGAATCTGTTTTTATATTATTGAAAGCATTTTTATGTTCTGCTATTCGTTTATTAAAGTTTCTACCAGTTTGACCGATGTAAGTTTTTGGGCAGTCGCCACATATAAGTTTGTACACACCACTGTGTAAGTGTTTTTTATATTTTGGCTCTTGTTTTTAATATATTTGCCTAGGTTGTTATTTGTTCGGGAAGCTGGTGTTATTTCTTTCTTTTTTATGTGTTTGCTATTTTTGTTGATATTTAGCCTGTATATGCAATCGAGCAGAAGGTACTGGGTTTTTTCTCTGGTGGTAGAAATACTAATTTCAGGGCTTCTTGTGTAGTTTTTGATTAAACATTTTATCAATTGTATCAGTTTGCATTGTGTCTCAAAGTTGTATTTTTACATCGGAATTTCTGTTAATCTATGTATCATACTATGATAGGCTGCCAGTTTATGTTGTGTTGGATGGGAGAATGAATAATTGTGTATATACGTGTCAGTATGGGTCGGTTTATCAAATATGGAGAATAAATGTAACCTTAAAATTACATCAACCCATATTTTAGTCAATTTTGCGGAAAAATAATCGTATTAATAATTTTTTTTTATTGGGTTAATGCCTCGACAACTATGATCATTGGCATGGTACAGTCAGGTACCTAGTGTAGTGTGTGTGTGTGTGTGTGTGTGTGTGTGTGTGTGTGTGTAGAGTAATTGTCTTGATACTTAGCAAAGTCGACGTCATTGTCTTTGCTAAGAGACGCTAATTGTATCCGAACGTCTGCGGTCCCTCTGGTGAGTACCGATCGCACAAGGATAAAAATTATTCTTATTTATTAATTTTTAATAAACGAAAATTTCCACCCAGATGAGATTCGAACTCACGACCTTTAGATTTAAAGGTAGGCGCTCTTACCACTGAGTCACAGAGGGGGTGTATTAATAATTATAAATGTATAGTATTGTAATTAGTATAGTAATAGTAATTAAGCGTATAGTTTCAAGAACAAAACAATATAATAATATGTATTATTTTGTAATATTATGATTGACTCATTAGGTGGAAAGGTGGATTAGGTAGAAAACTGGACAATTCTGGAAAAACATAAGAGTGGGATAAACGCAATGGAGATGAGACATCTAAGAAGGATAGTTGGAAAGACAAAATGGAATAGATTAAGCAACGAGACTATTAGGAGAATGGCCAACCAGGAACCGATAATGAACAAAATCGCAAAGAGACAAATGAACTGGTATGGGCATCTGATGAGGATGCAATCTAATAGAATAACAAGAAAAGTTTATGATGCAAAAAACATCGGAAAAAGAAAAAGAGGCAGACCAAGAAAAAAATGGATACAGTAAGTCGTAGAGGCGGGAAAAAAACAAAAATCACTCGAGCGATTGAAAATTACACATTATTCTTGAGAGGTGATAATACCAATTTTTTTGCTGTCTCTATCCCTTAGTTTTCGCAATCATGTTTTTTATATTTTTGGTTTAATTAATAAATAACGGCTGTTATTTATTAATTAAACAATAGAGAACTTCGTAAATTAATATTGATTTATATACGATAATTACGTAATACTGTATAAAGGTGTGACTAGAGAAATTAATTAATCACTTACGTTAATGATTTAATCAAGTTGATTTGTAAAGCTAATTGCATTACTGAATATTCATGTTTGTAATATAAAAGCTATCAGGACTAGCTATTAATTAAATATATTGGTCTAACTCTAAAACAACAATGTTAAGGAATCTTACATATTTACTTAACATGCGAAAACTACTAAAATTTTTTATTAAATAAGGGATCTTATCGTGACGAAAGAAAATATTACATAGACCATTGTCCTCTAAACACCCCTATGGGATAAAGTATGGAGGTGTAAGAGAAAATTTATTACTCGCTCTTTATCGCATTTCCACTGCTTTTCTATTACTACAATATTTTCGCTTATGTCTTGTCTGGTCATCTATTAGTAACTAATCGTAATTTAACCGATTTTAGAACTGAGAGTAAGAGCACTGATGCTACGTGTTTTCGATACTGCAATATGGACTTGAAAGCTGGACATTGAAGCAAGAACACGTAAATAAGTTACAGTCCTTTGAAATGTGATGTTACAGGAGGATGCTTAGAATAGCATGGACACAGAAGAAAACTAACACGGAAGTATTGCGAGAAATGGGCAAAGAATGCGAAATAATAAACACAATAAAGATAAGAAAGATGAGAGGACAGCGGTATGAAGTGCTAAGACTGATAATACCGGGAAAGATAAGAGGGGGAAGTAGTATAGGAAGAAGAAGAGTGTCATGGTTGAAGAATTTAAGGGACTGGTTTAAATTCAGTTTTATAGAACTCTTTAGAGCAGCAGTAAATAAAGTAAAGATATTGATGATGATATGCAACCTCCAATTGGGAGACGGCACTTAAAGAAGATGAATTTAACTAATTTTCTTATTGTACATCCTGCCTTTATTTACTCCAGAGGCAAGGAGCCATGTAACAGTTTTTACAGGGCTAATAGATGGGTACCATATTTTTGCGGAGTAACTTGGTAGCCTCCAAAGTGTTGTCGTAGTCTTGCAAAATATGTGGATTGACCGGTGGTTCTTTTATCAAGTCTTATCCGATTGTATGCGGGTATCCCTTGATTGGTAATTATCCAGTAAGGAAGCCTGTATTGATTTTGAGCCACTTTCTATTTGATATCCGTAGTACTTTCCTAATACTCTCTTTATTACGTACTAGTACTTATTAGTACATGTGCGTCTAGTATACAATTTACCATGTGCTTGTCTGGGTATATTTATCAGGTAGAATTTTTTTCCATAAAAAATGCTGTTTAGCTCTTTAAGGTCGACTCTGGACAAAAGAATTTTGTAGATAATGTTTTTTTTTGGTAAATTTATCTAGTCTTTTATAAAAATGTATTTTCCGATTACATAGAATCTATCACATCAGTGTGACATAGTTCATATTCCGCTGGTCAATCGAGATACTACTACTACTGCATACTACATTCTTCACGACTACGTACCTTAATCCTCCTAAAAGCCCCTATAACTGCTTAACTATTTGTACATATATTGATCCGCTTACGTTCGAAAACCCCTTATGCCTTGTACAATACAATATTTAAGATTAGAATATAGAGGTATATTCACCTGGTGAATTGGAAATATTAAAAATTCCGTTATTACTGTACATTTAACGGTGATTACTTTATCCTTTTCTTGCTCTTTATTTTTTAATATTATTTCTTTATTCTTGCAATCATTACATTTACTGGGTTCCAATTATTATATAGCATATATTCTTAGACCCTTCACTGTAATCTTCTCATCTAAGTTCAATTTATTTTCAGGTATTTTTATTAACAACTAATTATAGTTTATTTTTATGAACGAGAGAGTAATTAGCATAATTTTAACTGGTACCTTCGACCACTCCATGGGCGTGCTCAAGATTAATTGAAAAATTACTTTGAATAATTGTAAAAAATAAATGAATTATTTCAGTGTTATAAAGTGTTATGTGTATGTAAACAAAAGTGACCTCTTTTATCACACACTATATTAGAACTGACTGGCCTACATTAAAAAGGGTTTTAAAAAATTCACATTTTTTTTAATTTTTAAAAATTACAAAAGAGAAAAAGAGTTTTTAAAACCGTCTAAGGTATGTTAAATAGATGAATAAAAATATTAATATAAAACTTACAGCTACTTGTTACAAATCCAAATCAGATTCAGAAGATGAACTTTCAGAACCAAGATTTATAATAACTGGCTCGATCATTTTATCAGTAATATTGTCCAGCTTCCACATTTTTTCCTCTTCTTTAATAGTGTGATTTACTGCCTTTTCCCAGTTTTCAGGTTTTACATTATTTACGGCCTCCAAAAACAACTGTTTAACATCATGAATTTTAAAAGTGGTATTTTTTCTTGAAACTTCACTCTTTATCTGTGCCCATACCAGTTCAATCGGGTTTAATTCACAATGATATGGTGGGGATCTAAGTACTGTCATTCCACGATTTTTGGCAATTTCATCAATTTCGTATTTTTTAAATTTTTCTTTATGAAGGGCACACAACGAATAAAGTTCCTTTCTTATAGATCCGGGATGGTACGTAATATTTTTTGAACTCAGCCAATTCTGCAAGTCTTTTTTTAACCACTTGGTTGTGGGCAGTCCTTCTATAAGTCTGGAGTGATAACTTGCATTATCCATTACTATTACACAGTTCTTAGGAAGAAGATCTATCATTTGTTCGAACCATTCTTGAAAGACATCAGCGTTCATGTCTTCATGGTAGTCACCGGTACGAGTTGATTCAAAAGTTAATAAACCACCTTCAACAAAACCGTCTGAACTGCCAATGTGTACTATTATCAGCCTGCGTCCCTTTCCTGATGGTGGGTTTAAACCAGTAGATAAGTTATTTACAAAAGCGTGCCTTTGACTTGTAACAGTTTCATCCTGCCAAAATTTATTTGGTGTATGACCCTCGTTGATCCATGTTTCATCAAGATAAAATATTTTTCTTTTTTGGTTTCTCATTTCCTTTATGGTTCTTAGAAAATGTCTTCTCCATATGACAATATCGCTTCTTTCTAATAAATAGACTTTCTGGGATTCTTTTTCCAGCGGAAGCCTATTTCTTTTAAAAGTTTCCATAACGTACTTCGACTCATTTCTGGGTAATCCTTATCATCTCGAACTGAGACAAGAACTTTATCCAATGTTGGAAATTCTTGTCTAAAGAAGAATTCATGCACTTTCCGTCGAAGTCCTTCTTTAAAATGATATTCTATTTGAAATTTTGGTTTCCCTGGAGCATTACGTGGCATTTGAAAACTACCACATTTCTCTTCTTTAATAACTCTGTAAATCGTAGATTTCCCAACACCAAGTGTACTGCTAACTAATCAACGGTCTCATCAACACTTTCACATAAACGTTTGTCTGTAAATGATTTAAAACAATTAAATATTAATGTTTTTTCATTAACTGTTAAAGGACCAATTTTTCGGCGTTTACACGGCACTTCCAAATTTTCCATAACACTAGTATACACAATAAACTGCACCTTGCAACTGAAGTACCTACTTTTAGTGAACTGTTAAGAATTTTGAATACGCCACTTGGACCTTCCTACAAAATGGAAAAACCACTATCACATTTTCTGTGGAATAAGTTTAGAAGGTAATTATCTAGTCAATTACTGTCGTAGATTCCTGGAATTAAAGAATTAAATGTTTGATTGTTGAAACCCTTACTTCGTGGAATGCACTCATTTCAGATAAAATAAAACGTTTTATTTTATCTAAAGAATTAAACTTTATTTTGCAAATAGGTAGGTACTTATTAAACTTTTATTGGTTATATATAACCAATAAAATAAACATCTTACATTTCTTGCAAATTCATTAGTACCTGTTAACCTCCATCACTCCGACACTGGCAACCTTATTTAGGGATTAGTAACCCTCACAAGTATTGTATTCTATTCTGCTCCAACCTTTATACCTGGTGGTCATACTCAATTTAAAATTGTTTTCCTATATACTTCTGTAAACTTGTTGACAAATATCTGTTTTTCATTGAGTCACCCGTATCAACAGTTTAGGGATTTGCATACATAATTTATTGTTTTATTACTCTCTCATACATAAAAATACACTATAGATTATAGTCAATCTTCCTGTGCTTCTGGCCGATCCAAGTCTTGAGACTAGTAATTAGGCACGGGGATAAATTCGCCTGCACCCTTTTGTCGTTTCTCTTTTGCCACACATCCATAACTTTCACTCCTCACGTTTTCGATAACCATTTGTTTTCATTTGTCTCCAATTTTTAGTACGGTTCTCAGTCTTTATCGGTGGTAATTTATTCAACGAAATCCATTACCAGAATACGGGTGCCACTGAAAACTCTGAGAAGTGCCATCTTCTAAAATCCTCTAATTTTTGGAGACGTGCTCGTTGAAATGTCAATAGCAGTCTCTTAAAGCTTGCCCTGGATCCACCAGCACTCTCTATCAGTTTATGCAAATCGACCCATACTCTTAGCGTATTAACAAGGGAACCACTCTAAGGTATGTATTTAAGGTATGTATATAAGGTAAAAATGTATTTCCAAAGTGCATAGAAAATAAAAAATTTGTAAATAAGAAAATTTTGGCATGACTTTAATTTTATTATTTGGTGCTTTCGAGGTCGCTAAACATGAATATGATAACGATGATGGTCCTCGAGCTACCTGGTGCCCAGAATGAACCTCGTCTTCTAAAGTTTTATGTTAGTTGTATTCGAAATCAGTCATAGATTATTACTCGGAGATTTTCGAGGTAGATGAACACAAATATTATGACTGCAATAATCCTCGGTCTACCCGAAGCCCAGTGTGGCCCTTGTCTCCTGGGGTTTTATGTTATTTTTAATCAAAATATGACAAAAGTCATTAAATGGAAGTTTTGGGATTCTTCATCATCATTCAGCCCATACTCGTCCACTGCTGAACATAGGCCTCCCGTAGTTCACCCCACAAATTTCTGTCCTGAGCCGCCTGCATCCAATTTTGATGTGTCCGTTTCAGGTCATCCGTCCATCTTGTTGGTGGTCGTCCTCTATTCCTAAAGGCATCTTGTCTGGGTCTCCACTCAAGAATGCGTTTTGTCCATCTGCCGTCCTTCGTTCTCGCGACGTGCCCTGCCCAGTTCCATTTTAAGGTTGATATTCTTTTGATTGCGTCGGTTACTCCCGATCTACGGCGCAATTCTGTGTTGGGTATTCGGTCTCTCAGGGTTAATCCCAACATGGACCGTTCCATTGCCCTCTGTGTTGTTCGAATTTTGTTTGCGGACGTCTTAGTAAGTGTTAGCGTCTCCGCACCATAGGTTAGAACCGGCAGCACACATTGATCGAAGACTTTTCTCTTCAAGCAGATGGGAAGAGCTGATTGGAAAACATCTCTTAGCTTTCCATAAGCTGCCCATGTCAACCCTATTCTACGTATTAGTTCATTGGTCTGGTTATCTCTACTTAAGCGAATTTCGTGTCCCAGATATTTGTATGCTGATGTTTGTTCTATACTTGTTCCAGCTATGTTGATGTTCTCACTCAGAACAAGGTTTGTCATCACTTGTGTTTTTGAGTTATTGATCTTTAAACCCACTTGTGTAGAGGCATGGTAGAGTCTTTCGCACATTTCGATGGCATGATCTATGCGGTCTGTTATCAGGACTATATCGTCCGCGAACCTGAGGTGACTAAGCTGCTCTCCATTTATGTTTATGCCCTTTTCGTCTAGGTTTGCACGCTTACACATGTATTCCAATAATGTTGTAAACAGTTTTGGTGAAATGGTGTCGCCCTGGCGAACTCCACGATGAATGTTGAACTTGTGTGTATCTTCATGGAGTCTGACGCATGCCGTGGCATTATCATAGATATTTTTGATGACAGTGGTGTAGCGGTGATCTATTCGGCACTCTTTTAAAGCTTCTAGCATTTTCTGGTGGTTTACTGTGTCGAATGCTTTCTCATAATCCACAAATATTAGGACGAGGGGTTTATTGTACTCTATACATTTTTCGATGAGGCTTTTAATAACTTGTAGATGGTCGTTTGTGCCGAAGCCTGACCTGAATCCTGCCTGTTCGCATGATTGGTAAAAGTCCATTTTGTTCGAAAGTCTGTTTGTTATGACTTTTGTAAAAAGCTTGTATATGTGTGAGATGAGGCTGATTGGTCTATAGTTTACGAGATTTGTTAAATCTCCTTTCTTAAACATTAGAATGATCACTGCATTTTGCCATTGTGATGGTGTTGTTCCTCTTTCAAGGCATTCTGTGAAAAGTATGGAAAGCATTTGTATCAGTTTCTCGCCTCCTAATTTTATGGCTTCGGCAACGACCCCGTCGTCGCCAGGTGACTTATTATTTTTCATTTGTAGGAGAGCTTTTTTGATTTCATCAACAGTAACATCTGGTATGTCTTCCGAGCCCTGGTTTAGAACCTTTGGTATGTTGTCAGTTGGAACATTTTCTTCTGTTTTGCTGTAGAGTTCGCTGTAAAATTGTCCGACAGTTTGTAGAATTTCCTGTTTATCTGTTATTATTTCGCCCTTTGTGTTTTTCAGTTTGTAAATATTTTTCTTTCCTATTTGCTGTTTCCTTCTGAAGACTTTTAAACTTTTGTTCTCTTCTATGACTTTTGATATCTCTCTGGTGTTGTAGTCTCTTATATCTTTTCTGATGTTCTTAGTGAGTTGTTTGTTTAGTTGTCTCATTTTTGTTAGATTGGTTCTGTATTTATCTGTTAGTTGTCTTCTTTCCTTTAATAGAGTTTTCGTGCTTAGACTTAGTTTTTCTTCGTCTTTTTGGTTTCGACAGCGATAATATCCAAGGTATCTGGTGCCTAACGTGGACTTCGTTACCTAAAGTTTTGAGTTAATTTGGCATTTAAAATTTTTATGAAAGTGTAGTATTAACTAGGTAGAGGTCCATTCTTTAGCTCAAGGACTATCGCCGCCATAATATTCGTATTTAGCCACCTCTAAAACTGCGAGTAATGACTCTCAACTGATTTAGAATGAAAATAACTACGAGGTCCACCCTGGGCACTAGATAACTCGTGGACCATCATCAAACACTTTGTAAATACATTTTCCTTATGCACTAAATTTAATTTTCCTAGCACTTTACCGAATTGAATGCAAAAAGTTGCACAACGATTCATCTGGCAGCGGAAAATTGGTAGGAAGTGTTATTTAGTGCTTTATTTCCTCGCCTATTAGTTGAGCTAGATTTGATATTATTTAGATTTAGTAATTCGTTACATAAAAAAGTTTGTCGGTCTAACCATTTAGTCGTTAAGACTATTATAGAAACTTAAACATTTACAGAGTATTAAAAATACATTGGTGTTAGCGCTAATAGAGAGTGGTCTGAAATTATTTCTTTTTTTGCAGTTACGGAAATATTATCAAAGGTTGTGCGGCAACGTTGGGAGTTGCAACTCAAACTGTCGCATCGCTTAGTGTTATTTGGATTATTAAACGTACCAAAAATCATGCAAAATAATAAACAGGCATAGAATACAAGGAAATAAACATATACGACAACATTGGCTTTAATGTTTAATGCTTTCAAATCAGTAAATAGTGGAGTACGATATACACTGCTGATATGTCAGCAATGTATATCGTACTGATATGTCATTGCTGATATGTCAGCAATGACATACCAGCAATGCCATGTTACATTATATAATATTATTAAATTAACCATACATTCTTGTTGATCGAAAGATGGTAGGTGAGTTTAAATAGTAGTTAAAAGATTAATATCTTTCTATTTAGTATTTTATAAAATAGAAAAAAATAGCTCAGATAACTTAAACAACATATATTTGAATTACAAAAAAAGAGGTTAGTCTTCGTAAGTGGGTATATTTACTTAAAAACCCTTAAAAGGGCTACATAAAAAAAACAAACGTTTTCGGACTAAACAGTCCATCATCAGGTTTTAAAATCGCCTAAAATAAGTATAAACCATTTAGTTAAAACAAACGTGGTTATGAAATTTTGACTATGATTAAAAAGCAAAAATGGCTATACTTACTAGGTTAAAATGCCTGAGCCACCAAAAATACATGGGTAAAAACCCTTTAAATTACATATAGTTATAAAAGATTATACATCTTGTTGTTAAAAAACTGTGATGTTCAGTATTAAATTAAATATGACTTCAGGTAACATACATTGCAAAAATTGAGTTCCAGAGCCGGGAGAAAACCTCTACGCACGGAGAACAGCTGGAAACTGATTTACAATATACCTATGAACGGTGTCGAAAAACAAAATGTCAATGTAACATAGAACTATATTAGTTATACCTAGTATTACTACAGCCAAAAGATTCAAAAATTATTTTTGATGATTTTAAAAAATAATAACAGCAATATAGGTGTTAGGATTTAAAATCTGGGTTATAATCGATGTAAATCACCAATGGTGTTAAAGTCATGTTTAAGAGGATGACCTGTGTATTAGGCAACCTATGTTGCTTTTTGTCGTATGGAATATGGTCTAAAAGTGTATTTTATGTTAGATTAGCTTATATATATATATATATATATATATATATATATATATTATATATTATAATATGTATATATATATATATATATATATATATATAAATATATATAAATTATCTTTTCATGTATATAAGCTAATCTAACATAAAATACACTTTAAGACCATATTCCATACGACAAAAAGCAACATAGGTTGCCTAATACACAGGTCATCCTCTTAAACATGACTTTAACACCATTGGTGATTTCACATCGATTATAACCCAAATTTTAAATCCCAACACCTATATTGCTGTTATTATTTTTTAAAATCATCAAAAATAATTTTTGAATCTTTTGGCTGTAGTAATACTAGGTATAACTAATATAGTTCTATGTTACATTGACATTTTGTTTTTGACACCGTTCATAGGTATATTGTAAATCAGTTTCCAGCTGTTCTCCGTGCGTAGAGGTTTTCTCCCCGGCTCTGGAACTCAATTTTTGCAATGTATGTTACCTGAAGTCATATTTAATTTAATACTGAACATCACAGTTTTTTAACAACAAGATGTATAATCTTTTATAACTATATGTAATTTAAAGGGTTTTTACCCATGTATTTTTGGTGGCTCAGGCATTTTAACCTAGTAAGTATAGCCATTTTTGCTTTTTAACCATAGTCAAAATTTCATAACCACGTTTGTTTTAACTAAATGGTTTATACTTATTTTAGGCGATTTTAAAACCTGATGATGGACTGTTTAGTCCGAAAACGTTTGTTTTTTTGATGTAGCCCTTTTAAGGGTTTTTAAATAAATATACCCACTTACGAAGACTAAACCCTTTTTTTGTGATACGTGGTATACAGCCGGCTACAGGAATTGTTTTCCTTGTGAATATATTTGAATTAAGTTTAGACTTAAATTAAACAATATCTATATTATAAAAAATCAATCTCCAAAATGTTTGTACGGGCATCACACTGCACCAAATTAGATAATTCTTTTTTTGTTGTGTTTGTTATTATCAGGAGAAGGTTTTTGTAAAAGATAATTTTCAAAAAATTGTACGCAAAGATAAAAAAAGTTTTTCTCCTATTTTAAATCGCAATATACCTAATAGATGGAGCGATACTATCACTAACAAATTAACAAAATAAATGTCAGTATTAATAAACTAGGAAACAGTAATACCAAACTGAATACACAGGTTCTCGTTCGATCATTGATATCAGAGAACATCCCATGTTGTTGCCATATAAAACGTTCCTTCTCCGAAACGGCTGGACCGATTTTTATGAAATTTTCATGTGCATTCTGTAGATCTAAGAATAGGTTCTTATATATTTTTCATGGCTTAAGTGTGGTTCACCTCAAACATTTTTTTGTTTTTAAACAATTTTTTTTAATTTTTTTATGATATTACTTTAAAAAATATATACAACCCTTAACTTTTACCAGTCTATTACTAACACTTTTTTTTAATAGCCATATTAGTGTCACAGAGTTACTTGCGATACTTCTCCGAAATGGCTAAAGCGATTTTTATAAAATTTTACTTGTACATTTTGTAGGTCTGAAAATAAGTTTTTATATATTTTTCATATACCTAAGGCGTAAGGGCAGTTCACCCCAATATTTTTTTTAATTTTTAACAAAATTTTTTATTTTATTTTATTTTTTTTTGATGTGGCATTAATAAATAAAACAGCTCCTAATTTTCACTCCTTCTATTACCGACTCCTATTTTATACCGCTAAGAGTTAAGGTTAGTCCATCCCAAATATAATTTTTTTTTATTTTTGGATATTTTTTTTATTTTTATTTTTTTTTTATCATGTGGCATTTAACAATACATACAACGCTTAGTTTTCACCCTTCTATTACCAACTCCTATTGTTTGATACCGAAATTTGTGTGATGAAGTTATTAGACTGACAGAGTTAGTTGCCATAACGGCTTGACCGATTTTTAGAAAATATTATATGCATATCCGGTTAAATAGACTACTCTGAAGTTTCTTCCAAGAAAGCTCTTTTCATTCGAATCAGTTGACACAGTTATAAATCAGAATGATGACGTACTTAACTTTTATACAGAGTTTTTGAATTCATTGAAATTGCCGGGATCATTTACAATAACAAGTAGGATTAGTTGTCATTATCCTGCGTAACAAGAATCATCCTTGACTATGCAATATAACGCGACTGACTGTGAAAGTGCTTATGAATAATGTCATTATGAAAATCATCATGAAGAAAAAATAAAGCAGATGATGCCTTGATCCTGCGAATAGTGATGATTTCAACGAACGTCCCATTTGATTTTAAACGGTTACAATTTCCCCTGCATTTGGCATCCATTGAAAATAAACAATTCCCAAAGCCAACCGTTGACAGTCGGCGGAGAGTTTCTTTGTTTCTCACATGGGAATTATTTGAATTATTCTTGTGCCGAAAAACCATCATCTTTGTACATATATTTATTTAACGCAAAAAAAATATTTTTTTTAGAAAGTATTTAATTGATTTAATTTTTTTCTGATATAATATGTTTAAGAGTTTTTTTGTTTTATTGTCTGTTAATTTTTTACGAAGTTCGCCGGGTCAGCTAGTTTATAAATAAAAAAAAAACGGGTGTGGCAGTCTAATGGGACTGCCGGTAGAAATTATACTTCTATACACGCCTTCGCCTTTACAAATTTATGTGGAAGTCAATATGTACAATTATTACATATGTAATGCAATAGGTAAGAAAGAGCAGAAATAAAAACAGAATTAGGTATATAGGTATATGGTTTGCTATATATAAACAATATTTGACCTGTAATAGGAGTATAGTAAATGAAGGATTAATAGAATATATATATATATATATATATATATATATATATATATATATTACTTACGCATATGTTGAATTTACCATGATAAAATATTAATAAAATAAAAATATTGTTTCGTGATACAACTGTCAATTTGTCTAACATTGACAAATACAAAATTTAATTGTTGTTTGTTGTGTATATAAGTACACATTTGAACTTTCTTGGGAACCAGTTTTAATTTATAATTTAACATGTCTAACGAAGCTCAAGTCAAATCTGAACAAAATGAGAAAAAAATAATAATATTAATAAATATTAAATATATTGGCAAAAGAAATATTTTTATTTTCGAGAGAGAAATAGAGAGAAAATATATCTTCTGTCTCTCTTACCTATATCTTATATATGTAATGATTTTGCTGGTTCACTCCCGTACAAATTTTAAACGTCGGACTCGCGTATAGAAGGGTTGGCTTTTCGTCTTAACGGGGTTAAAAAAAGGTAAATTTATACTGAGTTTCACCGCTGATTACATTGAGTAATTGAGTTACTGTGTGTAAATCGCTATTTTGGCTGTCAGTTTTCGCCTCTAAGTACGTTTAATTCTTAAGGTACTCAGATCAATAAACCTACCCTGTTCCTGAAAAAGATACATACAAATGTATTAAAATGTTAAGATTTACCCACGTACCAGTAAACCAAAAAAGAAACGTTCCAAATCAGGAAGACGATTAGTGATGTCAAATATATAGTCTGATCGCGGAAGCCTTCAATTATAATAAATGGTGTTTTTGTGCTTTAGCAATTCCACATTTTTCTATAATTATGAATTTTTCGATAGTTCTGTATTTTTGTTCTACATAGTTATAGTCACAGCATTGTAATTCATGTAACTGCCAATTAAAATTCATCGCAAAAAGCTTCCTAGTTGTTCATTCCTCTTTAGCCTTCTATTTTGTACAAAAAAAATGTACTGTTTCTTTGTCACCCATTTATATTCTGGCTACACTCAATTAGTATTGCTGTGTTTTATTATTACGAAACGACAGAGTTGTACATAGTTATACATATTTAGTGTACCTACATAATTTACGTGCCAGTAAATCAAGAAAAAACATATACAAGGGAAGTGCAAATGGATATTGCAAATGGCATGTCTCAATTTTTTATCCAACGAAAATAAAAACAAACTTCACAAACGCATTAAACAAATTTTATTTAAAAAACACACAAAAATAATATGAGAAGAAAAAAAATAAGATCTACTTATAACTCAGTAATAAAATAGTAATAATAATACAGTAATCAAACATACAAAAATACAATGAAAACAGAAACTAAAAATTACTATATCTAGTTAAATACACATAATAAAGTGCAAAATAAACGACTCAAAAACGAGATTTGAGATTTCCCCCTGTTTCAATGTAAGAAATATGAAATTAAAAATATATAATGTGCAAAAAATAACTTTATTATTGAACTTACAAAAACTTCTATTGCATTATTTGGAGGACGCATTATAAAAACAATATGTAACACGAACAACTACAATTTATTGTAGGTATACCGATCTCAGTCAGATCGGTGGTGGTAACTCTTGCGATATGGTATCGTGCATTAAAATAAAGGCATCACCAATAAATCCCGCGTATGGAACTACATGTTCTTTCACAATATCTCAGATGTAACGATCCGCCGTTACCTCCTCCAAATTCCTCCACCAAGCACGAAAACCAACTCGATTTTCCCATCCATGGAAATGCCTACACAAAACATACAAGAGCCACCTCCATATGACACAGTTTCTCGTATACCTACAATATTGAGCAAATTGCTCTTCTGAAAAACAATTTCCTGAGTCAGATTATTCACTGTTTGAATACAAATCAGTTGTTGATATATTCGAAATGTTCATAGATAAAGAAATAATTTTATTCCTGATACAGGAAACAAACCAATAGCTGTCTTCAAAAATCAATCCGACCCAGGAGTCTCGCCAGAGGAAATAAAATGTTTCATTGCTATATTGATTCTTAGTGGTTATATTAATCTAAGAAATGTGAGGAGCAGACAGATCAAACGCAATTTGGCTTCAGAGGAGGCATGGGTACAAGAGAGGCATTATTTGCGTTGACGGTACTCTTGCAGAAATGTCGGGAATATAACAAGAGCGCATAATATGTATGCTTCATAGACTTTAGGAAGGCCTTTTATCGAGTGCAGTATATGAAGTTTATAGATCAATTAAAAAACATTAATTTAGACGAAAAAGACATTGGGTTTATTAAGGCTATATACTGGAACCAGAAAGCAGTACTCAAAGTCATATTCAGAAAAGCCTCATGGGAAAGAAAAGGGGGAATAAGAATTGGTGGAGTAAATCGTAAACACTATGAGATTTGCAGATGACACGGTGATTATGGCTGAGAGTATAGAAGAACTACAAACTTTACTAGATGCAATAAATACTGAATGCATTCAAATGGGACTTGACATCAACACAGATAAAACCAAATTTATGATAGTATCAAGGAGTCCAATAAATAATGAACAACTAACCCTTGGTGGACAGCAAATAGAGAGAGTGACAAAATATAAATATCTGGGAGCTTACATCAACACAGAATTAGATCCAGACCAAGAGATCAGAGTACGAATAGAAATGGCAAGGGCAGCGTTCTTAAAATTCAAGCAATTGTTCTGTGACAAAAATCTGAATACTGCGCTGAGACTGAGGTTTGTTGAATGTTACGTCTGGTCCCAACTATTGTACGGGGTAGAAACATGGACGTTAAAAGCGCAAATAGTTAAGAAGCTTGAAGCCTTTGAACTTTGGATATACCGGAGAATGTTGAGAATTCCATGGACTGCCAGGGTCACCAATGAGAAGTGCTGAGAAGATGGTCGAGACAAAAATTGTTGAGAACAATAAAAGTACGCAAGACTGCATACCTTGGACACATACTGAGGAATGATAAATATAGTCTTCTGCAGGTCTATGCAGGTAGTCGATGGCAAAAAGGGAATAGGTAGAAAGAGGAAGTCATGGCTGCGAAATATTCGAGACTGGACAAACATGACTGTAGATGAATTATTCCACTTTGCAAAAGACAGAGAAAATTATTAGAAATGTGGTCGCCAACCTCTGTTCATGAGGACGGCATAGAAAGAAGAAAGATAAGCCCTGGAAAATACGGCTACCTATATATAAATTAAAGGACAGATTTAGAAAGTATTTTGTTCCTAAAAAAGATCTGGATTTCGACGAAAGTATGGTCAAATAGTACGGTAAACATAGCTGCAAGCAATTTTTAAGAGCCACACTCATACGGTTTGGTTATCAAGTCTGGTGCCTAAATACAGTGATGGGCTATTTGATTAATTTTGAGATTTATCAAGGATAATCTGTAACTCTTGATATTGACATAGAAAGAAGCTTTGGAAAGGCGGCAGCACCACTGGTGAAAATCTAAAATCTTTTCCATTGTTTTTTACTTTGACAAATTATTTACTACCTTCAGTGTATTATCTTATTTACGTTTGAAAGGATACGGAGGTACGGGGACTATAAGGGAAAACCGTTTACCTGGAGCTGTCCTTTATTAGCTAATAAAGATATTAAGAAAAAGGAAAGGGGATATTACGAAAGTATTATTAGTAAGACGGATGCTATACTAGTAGCTAAGTGGGTCAATAATTACCTAGTTTGCATTGCTGCAAATAGATATGGCATCAATCCAATAACAAATCATAGATGTTATTCGCAAAAGGAAAAAAACAAGTTAGCAGACCAGTAATACTTGCAGAGTATAACAAAAAATGGATGATATTTATCGAATGGATCAGAATGTTGGAATACATTCTGATACAGCAGTACAGTATAGCAGTGCAGTACAGAATTCAAATTAGAAACAGAAAATTATACTAGGCATTATTTAAATGACTTAGATTAAATGCCAGTTACAAAGAGAAGCGGATGAAATTAGATATGATAGGATGGAACACCTAGTGGATAAATTTCCAAACGACATAAAAATACGTTGTGCTGGGAGATTTTGCAAAAGTTTAACACGCACGATATGTAAAAAATGTAACTTTAAGGTCTCTGTATTAATTGTTTCGTTACCTATCATACAAACCAAAATGCTTAACTTCTTTTTCATTATTTCCAGTTTTTAAATAAATAGAACTGTTTACATATATATTTTGTATTTTTTGTACTCATTATCTCCTAATGTTACATATATGTAACATTATATATAGAGTGATTTATAAATCCGAATGCATAAATTTATTTATTTTTATGTTTTTTACTGAAACAAAAAAATATTAGCATCACATTAAAAACTGCGAAAAAATAATCTGGGCACTAATGGGTTAAGGAATTGTAGCTGCAAAATTTGGGCTATTACTAAATCATACTTTAATGCCCGAAGAACGTCGGTTTATTCTGGGACGTTCTACTACTACCAATCTTCAGTTTTGGATGAGTTCTTATTGGATGCGTCTGAAGGGTATGGTCAGGTTGATGTAATTTATACTGAATTTGTTTATCTATGACTAAAAAGTTACTTTCGAGGCAATTTAAAAGTCCAAATTGATTCTTTAATGTATTTAAGGTTGCTATTGGTCATAGAAGAATCTGGTTTTTTTTGGAAGTGTGTTTTTTACACACCCCAATTTTGGGTCGCCGTAGAAAAAAATTGTTAAGGCAATTTTAAATATTAATGATATTTAACAATTTTCGTGTAAAATAAACCGTTCTTCAGAGACAACGCTTGAAACGACCGGCGATTTTGAATGTCAGTTATGCCTGTGAAATCAATTTGAAAAACTTTGTATCAACTCGAAGGTAAAATTCGATATCTTTTAAATAGAGTGTCCTATCGACGAAAATCAACATGTGTTTTAAAAGTAAAGAGTGTCGCATTTGCATGCAATTTCTTTATTTTACCGTTAATGAAATTAGTTTTTATAAAGATGGTATTGCATGTAATTTTTCACTCCCATTGACCGGTCGTAGTGAAATTTTCATTGTTCAAGCCAAATATTTAAAACCTAACAACATGAAATTTCGGTTTTGCGAATAACCGGCAATAAATGCAGAATTTGATTTAAATATTACAAAGACAGTATTGCATGAAATTTATGGCTGAAATTTCAAACGCCTCACATTTGTTGCCAAAACTAAAAATAAAACTTTCATACAGTCAATGAAAGTTATAAATTTTATTGATCTCATGAGGATCATAAAAAATGCGAAAATCATGCAACGTTTATTTACTGAACATCTTTATAAAAAGTAACTTCATTTACGGCAAAAAACAAAAACTGCATATGAAAGCTGCAGTCTACCTTTGAAGCGCATTTTTATTTTTGTCGGTATATACCGTCAAAACACTGTAGAAAACAATAATACGTCCAGTCCTAACATATGGTTCAGAAACCGGGACTTTAACAAAAAGCAATGAAAACATGTTAGGATGTTTCGAAAGAAAAATACTGAGGCGAATCTATGGAGCGGTAAACGAAAATGTTGTCTGGAGAAGACGATACAACTTCGAACGCTGCAGAATATACCAGGAACCAGATATCGTAAAACACATTAAGATAGGACGTCTGAGGTGGGTAGGCCATGTAATGCGGATGGAGCAAACCGACCCAGCTAGAAAAACGCTCCTTGATAGACCTATTGGTCAAAGAAGAAGAGGAAGACCCAGAACAAGATTCCTAGATAACATAGACCAATATATGAGAAATATGGAAATACGTGCTTGGCGGAGGAAGGCGATGGATAGGGACGACTGGAAGAGAATTCTTGGGGAGGCTAGGACCCACACAGGGTTGTAAAGCCAAAATGATGATGATGATGATATATACCGTCAAATTTTAATACAAAGTGTGACGGCGATTTTATCCCTGATGTCTTTCTGTGTACTGAAAATTTTATATGAGGTAAGCAAAGAGAATTTAGATTTGAACCAGGGATGAACCAATTCCGACATTCTTTAGAAAATCGAATTTTTCAAATTTTCCTCAGCTTTTCTTATGTAAAATTTTTTGTTTTTATGACCTACCGTTATAACATTTTTTGCAGTTTCCTGATTGTAAAAAATATCAAACTTTAAAGTGTCATGAAGAAGAAAATCACGGTCATTGACATTACATCTTTAGGTCGTTAATAACACCCTCAGGACCTCAGTAACCCTTATGCCAATATTTTTTCTCTATCGATTTGTATTTTTTTTTCTTCAAAAAATTTAATTTTTCTGAAAAGTTCCCTAGAAAACCATACAGTTTTTACATATTTTATTTATTTTGATTTTATCTTTCAAAACTCTCAAAGGCATAAGGGATAAAATCGTGGATTTCGGTGTAATAAGACTCTCTGATCGGAAGATATCGAATTTTTACCGTCGAGTTAATACAAATTTTGTTTGGCATTAAAATTTAAAATTTTTGTATGGCATACATATTGGCGATGAATTAATTGTTTTCATTATACCCCTAGGAGAGAAGGTATGAGGCGGAAGCCGACGGTAGGGGTAGTAAACTTTTAGGGGTTCAGTGGCATTTTCGTCTTGGACGGCTAAAGCATAGAAGTTAGTTGGTGTGCAAATACATATTTTGTGTCATGGTAACCTTTATCTAAGGTCGACAATAAATGACTTATTATGAATCTCAAAATTTAAATAACGGCAAACGTATTAGCTTTAGGTAAAATGAAGGATTTCAGAAGTCTAAGAAGTACGGTATTTAAAACCAATATAGCAATAGGTCTAAAAAGAAAGGTTTGTGAACAAGCCTCTGAACTTTAAGACTTACTAAAAAATATGTGAACAAAATTAAACTGGCTTATCGGTCTATGTTGAGCTGTTTTAAAAAGTCATCTACAAAAGAATTTACCGGAAATGCGAGTAACAAATTGCGCCCAATCAGTTTGGATTTGTGAACGCCGTTGGTATAAGGAAAGCTTTATTTAGCGTGCAGGTATTGTTTCAGAAATGTAGAGATATCAGCTGTAATCTTTTTGCATGCCTGATTGACTGCAAGAAGACTTTCGATATAGTCAGGCATTAAAAAATAAAGAAAGTGCTGAAGAGGACAGGGATTGACGGAACAGACTTAAAAATAATAGCTAACCTGTATTTGAATCAATTAGCGGTGCTCCGAATAGAAGGAATATACACAGATCAGGTCAAAATCTTCAGGGTAGTGAGACAGGCGTGCATAATTTAACCACTGATATTCAATCTGTACTCGAAGCACATTTAAAGAGGTTCCAAAAGATATTGATGAAGGCATCTTAATAAATGGAATCAAGCTCAATAACCTGCGGTATGCAGATGATACAATAGTGTTTTCCAGTACCATAGAAGGGCTGCAAAACTTAATAAACAAAATAACGGAAAAAAGTAGAAAATATGGACTGAATATAAACACAAGGAAAACCAAGCTAATGATCATCAGTAAGTAAAACATAACTGGAGCAAATCTGTATGTAAACCAAATGAGAATTGAACGTGTCTCACAATAAAACTACTTGGGAACTACAATCAATGAGTCGTAAGACAACACCCAAGAGATTAAATGTTGCAATAAAAATAAGGCTCCTTAAATGTTAGGTGTACTCAGTGCTTCTGTACGGCGTAGAAACGTGGACATTAAAGAAACTCTATCAAAACTTTAGGATTTTGAACTATGGTTATACAGAAGGATCCTGAAGATACCATGACAAAGTCACCAAAGAAGAAGTACTATGGAGGATGAACACAACCACGGATTTGGTCAACGTCGTGAAGGGTCGTAATCTGCAGTACTTGGGACATGTAATGAGAAATCAAGACAGATACGAGCTACTTTAATGCAAGGTAAAATTGAAAGGGAAAAGGGCCCCAGGACGAAGAAGAATATCCTGACTTGCTAACCTAAAAGCATGGTATAGAAAGACCTAACCTAAACAAAGTCATCATAGCCAGAATAATCGCCAACGTTCGGAATAGACAGGCACCCTAAGAAGAAAGAAGCTGGGATAAGCTGTAAAAGTTATAGTTCCAAATATTATTACAAGGACCAGAACATGGATTGCGGCTGCTAAGTGATAATAGCATCTATAAAGTGGAAATGTACTAGATACGTGGTAAGAATGCATTGCGCTAGATAAACTAAGCATAATGAAGTGGCGACCTATATGACAACAGCGGGTTACAAGAAATTGGGTTTACACTACAAAATATTAAAAGAACTGAAGACAACTGAGGGTGGTACGTATTCAGCAGTGGTCGTTACAAGTTCATCGGAATTCTAGTACTGTTTGAACGACAGTACATTTGTTATTTTCATAAAATTGTAAAATTATAACATACAATTTTGAGAATGGTGTAATTAATAGATGATTTAACAATATCTCTCTTTGTGAAAATTAAAAAAAAACTTCCAAAACAACAATGTTTATATATAGTCATTATATAAAATCTCGCCAAATTTTACGCTAAATCTGAAAATATAATGTTGGAGATTCCCTAAAAAATAAAAGAGTTGATGGCAAGTTTCGAGTTCAGCGGACGTGAAAGCGAGCTGTAAATATTTTTGAGGTATAAAACCGCAACAGTTATGCCGAAGGACAAATTTTTAGATTGCCAATTTAAATGCTTTCAAATATAAGTGCAGTGTACGTGAAATATACTCTGTATATTACACTTAATATGATAGGTAAATGAATAAATAATTTAGACAGTATGATATAAAAAATCACAATAAAATATTATACAAAACTGTATAATATTTTGTAAAAACACCTGTAAAAATAAAACACCAAGAACAAAATATATTTAGAAAATATGTCTATACTAACTACAAATAAAATAGTTTTATCTTGGTCTTAAATGTTGGTAAATGATGCATAAAATTAATATGTCTAATATACAAAATACATAATAAACAAATTTTTCTCTTTCAAATGTTTTTCCGTCTATCTTAAAACAGTTTAAACTAAAAGATAAACAAGCAAAAAACATGTATTAAATAAAACAATAAGCTGAAGGACTTTTGTTTGTTATTATAATATGAATCATGCATTTAACACACCTAGACAACTTCCTGAATTTAACATCGGCCAGACCATCTTTCCCGAATTGGAAGCTGCCTCTATACCCGACGGTAATAACCCCAGGTGGCCTGTTTCTGGTCTCGCTGGCAATCGCCTCTACCAATCCATGTAACATATATTTTTCTGCTTCAATTTTAAGTCGCTCCCTCTCTCTGAAGCACTCCGGCAGCACTACGTTCCCATCTCTTAAAAAATCCAGCACATAACGAAATAGCACACCGTCGCGATCGAGAAAATAGCGATTTTTCGCATCTTTTATAATAGGTTCCCGCCCTGTGAAAATGGCATGAAGGAGAGAGTCAGGCTGACTCGTGAGTGATTTAAGTGTTGTAGTGTATGCTACACCGCCGACGTTAAGTTCTATCACGGCGGGAAAATCACCCCCATTTGACATGGTGGCTCTCTACAAACTGACGACGGAGACTCTCAGAGCTGCTGTGATCGAGAATCGCGCGTTTTCTCTATTCTTCTCCCCTCCTGACAGTAACGGACTGGGCCGTAGGGTAAACTGGGTCAGAAGGGCACTAGGATGTTTCCCAGATATTTTAATTAAGTTTTCGTATATTTGGTAATATTCAGTAATAATCTAAAATAGACTTTACTACTTCAAACTTTTTAAAAATTTTATTACATAATACATAAAAATTTTTATTTAATAAAAAAATCTAAACCTATAAAAATCACAATCAAAACATGTAACGGTGCATAACTATATCGACTCCTGCAAAGAATAACATTGTAACTAAGATTTTTGGCGATTTTGAGTTACAGTGTCCTTCTTGTATAACTTTTTATGCTCTACTCGTCAATATCGCCGGTGTGGTTGTAACTAAATTTATAAGAAATATTTACAATAGAGTAATACCGCATATATAAAAAATATTTAAATTATTTATAGAATAAGCGAGTACCTAACTACAAATAGAACGTTGAACCATACAATTTTCCTCGAAAAATACTGTATCATACCATAGCGTATCAAAACAATTCTCGTATTTAAAAAACTACACCGTAAATGATGTTACAATAATTTTAGTCGCCGTATTGGCTTTTAAGTTTCTATATTTCTTCTGGTAAATACTACATGTTTGTCAACATTTCGCGGAATTATTTTGAGAATAGTAGTGGCAAATATATCTAGAGTCCCATTACCTTAGAATCAAAATACTATTTTGAAGAAACACTAAATATTTCTAAACTTTTTGATTTGTGTACCCAGTAAATGCGAAAAGAACATTATATTTCGTTTACTAAAACATTATGACAGTACCGTGAAATTTAACAGTGAATTTACCACAGAAAAAATTTTTGTGTCTGTTTACTCAAAATGTACGACAAGACGAACAAGGAGAGATGTATCTGAAGTACACTAACCACATTGTTAAAAGACTTATAAGGTAACTTAAAGAAACGGATCAAGAGATCGCTAAAAATTCATTGGAAACTATAGTTTCATGTTATGACTAGCGGAAAGTCCTCATCACTAAAGCTCGGATTTATAGGCAACAAAAATTGAAGAAAAAGGCGCCTATATAGGCAAAGATTTTTATTAAAAAAGGCAGGAATATTAACATTTAGGCAAAATATAGGCAATAAAGGAATATAACTTATTATTTATTGTACAAAGTAAATTAACGTAATATTAACTTAAGGCAAGTATATTTACACATCATAATCATAACATTAGTATAAATAAACTAGTAACTAAATAACTGTTAATTAATAATTAAACATTGTAACCACTTAAAATTTTATCATTAATAGAAACAACTAAATGTTTTTCAATATTTTCGGTCTTAAAACTATGTCTTCGATCACTTAAAATTAATTTGTACATTGAAAACGAACGTTCGACATCGACAGATGTAATTGGAGCATATTTCAGAGCGGATAATAAATCTGGCATAATTTGAAATTCCTCGGAAAATGTCCCATTCAAAACTTTAGCAACATTAGATAAAAACGAAAAACCTTCATTCTTGTCGAAAACATATTTCATTTTTTTAAAAATTAATTGACCGTTACTTCCAGGTGCCGATTTAATTTTCGTCTTTAAATTATCTATTAATTTTACTGACTCACATAAATTTATCTCTTGTTTTTCTAATAAGGTAATTGTGGTAACTATTAATTTATAATTGTCATTGATATAACCGAGTTCCTGTTTCAATTTGGGATTTTTTAATATTTTTTTGCTTCTCGAATGGCTTCGGAAATATCATCATCAAATTCTGACATAACTAATTCTATTTCATTGCAGTGTTCAAAGTAAAAAAAGACTGCTTCGAGCCAGGTTCCCCACCTTGTAATTACTGGTTTAGGTGGCAAAGGGACACCGGGAAGTCTTTCTTTATATATTTGCACCCTCAACGGAGCCTTTACAAAAACTTTTTTCATAAAATTTATAAAATTATTTACCAACGAAACAGATTTCTTATTTCTTCAGCAATTCTATTTACCCCGTGGGCTACACAAGTGCAATGAATTAAATTAGGATAAAAAATTTTTAAATTAACAGCAGCTTTTAACATATATGCCGCAGCATCTGAAAGCATTAAAACTATTTTATTCACTGGTATAGCGTTGGGTAAAAAGAGGTTTGTTAAACTATCTTGTATAAATCGACTTATTGTTAAATTGTTTGTTTTTTTCCAATTCTTTAACGGCAACTAAATAAGGTTTTCTCGCAAAGTTTTCGTTCAAAATTCCAATCATTAAATTAGCTATATACCTGCCGCATACATCTGTCGTTTCATCCACGATAATATACAAAAAATTGCCCTCCAACTCGTGCTTAATTTTTGAAATACATTCCACATAACATTTTTCCACAGTATGTTTTCTCAATGTACTCTCGTCCGGTAAGGATTTATTAAGATATTTTTCAAAAAAGCGTTTAAAACTAGGGTTATTAACTTTATATAGAGGAATGTTGGATGCAATCATCATCTGGCATAAATCAAATTTAAATGCGTCTTCCTCCTTTTTTTTTGAACTGCTTAAACTATCCCGCAGAGATGTTTGGGCTAACTTAGAGGAATTTAATTTTTCCAAATTACGTTTATGAAGTGGGTTCCACAATGCTGGTCAATAAAGTACTTTTTCTACTTGAAATCTGAGAATTAAAAAAAAATAATTAGAATTCTAAAACCGCTTTAGAATTTAGTTATGTTGTGGGACGAGAAAAAAAGAAAAAAAAATAAAACTTACCGATTTGCCGCATGGTTTACAAAATGCTCCATCTCCTTCTAGAGAAAGTTCCGAATAAGGTGCGATCCATAGCCTTAATTTAGATGTCATCTTTTCACACAACTGTCTTGAACGTTTTAAAACGTGTTCTTTGCTTTTCGGTATACGCAACAAAACTAAACTAGGATATAGCAATTTGCTAATTTGTGAGTAAACTCTGATACAGTAACCAACTGTACAACTGATAATAAACTAATAAAGCTTAGGGATTTCCAAATAGTTAACCCTCAAGTCTCGATCAGGTACATTTTCCTAGAAATCTATTATATAAACAAACCATTGATATTTTATTATTGACCCAAAATTTTATTATAGAATGGTTTAGTAATAGAATAATATCATGGGTAGTACCATGAAATTTTAAAAAAGGCACAAATAGGCGGAATTTACGAAAAAAGGCAAAAAGGGCAAAAAACACTTATAATAGGCAAAATAGGCAAAAAAAGGCATTTTGCCTATAATCCGAGCTTTACTCATCACACTTCAATCTGAACTGTCAAAGTTTTATTATAAACGAAAATTATGCGTTTATGATTTCACAATATTTTACATAGGATCCAATGAAGGATTCTGCTACATATGGGATGAAACTAGCGGCATGTTAATTTCTCTTGAATTTAAAACTTTTGACGAAACAGTATTTTTAGTTAACTCTGTCTAAAGATTATTAGTTATTTTGCTTCGAATAGGTATAAGTTTATATTGGCGACGTGTAAGTACTTGGATGTGATACGAGAAACGATCGTGCGCGAGTAGCGGAGAAATCTTGCATTTTTTACTGCACATTTCATAGATTTCATAAATTCATATTGTCAATTGTCATATTTCATATTCGTTTGTTTATTTACACCTTCTGTCACTGAAGAAAATGCGATTTAGGAAATGCTGTGTTATAAATTGTAAAAATACAACAAAAAATTGTCAATTTAAGTTTTATTCGTTTCCAACTTCGAAGCACAAATTACTACAAAGAGAAAAGTGGATTTATATCATAAAAAAGCATAAGTAACATAACCTAAATTATGCATTATTCTTGCGCCCGATTTTAAAATCAGTTTGAAATAAATAATAAATAAACGTTCACTTTTAAGTGTAAATTGTAGTTTTATAACACTCACTTAGAGTTCACTTTAACCCAAAAATCAAGTTTAATGTTTAAATTTTATTTTTTTTTGAAGTTTACAAAAATGCATCAAGTTCAAGTTCTTCTGAAGATACATTAAGATATATTTGCTGTCCAAGTTTACAGGGAAGGAATTAATTGTTTAAACCAATATGATGATAACATGGGCTTAACCTGCTAATTTATGCATTAGCATTATTTATAGTAATTTCATTTTCTTAATTCTTCCACATAATTTTCCATTCTTAACATTTGCCACTCCTGAAGCTTTTTCCTTTGACTCAGTGCTTGGTTGAAAAGTTATTTTGTGATTTACTTTCTCAATCCAGTTTTTATTATTGCACCATTTAACAGTATGCTGATTTAATAATATTTATTGTATTTACACTACATACAACGTTTACCTTTTAATAACATACCGACATAACCTCAATCTTACTTTTTCTTCTTATTTTTCATTTTGGGGCTACGTCCTTGACAGTTATCCGGTAACCTCGATCTAACATGAAAGCGCAGTAAATTTTGCTGATTTACGACACCAGGTGTCGCTGTTCCGAACTTGCACGGTGCCAATACTTAAAAGTTCCCTTTTTCGTGATAACTTAGGTTTGAGGTTGGAATATTCAAATATCCCATGCACACTTACACGGTTCTGTCTTAATTCAGTCCACTCGAAAGCGATTTTACATAATGACTCTTGAATGTTAATAATGTTGGCCTACAATTATTACAAAAGATATTTTAAACAAAACTACACCTCCCCTCCCCAAAAATTATTTAGCTCTAGGCTAACTTCTACTCTAAGCCAAAATCAATATGCCAATATGTGAATATACATTCAGACGTTGATATTTACGTTGTTTAAAGTTTTAATTCCTCACATACCATGCGGTCCATATGTATGGAATAAATTCATTTTTAACGTTATTAAGTACTGTTCCGAAGCTATTTTCTTGTGGCATTGTAAAATAATTACTATTTAACTGGGAATAAGCCACAATGAAAGATAAAAATACGTTTATTGACGTTTCAATTTCCACTTCGGAAATCGTTCTCAAAATACAAACAGTAAATTAAACAAATTTTGTTTTTTGTTACATAGTGAAAAATTCTTTTAATAATTTAATTTTATCTGACTCATTTATATTGACAATTCAGACATACATTATGCATTTTCAAGTAGACGACTTTAAAATGATATTGCCAATATTGTTGAGTTGCGCTCCTGGGACGACTTTACTTATAAGATAGTTCATTCAATTTTCAAGGGGGTGCTGGAGGGGTATAATACTTTCATACTGTAAATTGTCAATTTAAAAATAAAAATCGACCTGTTTCAGGTTTTTTTTCATATAGTACTTAATAAATTAATTACAATTTAACTGGGAGTAAGCCACAATTAAAGATAAAAATACGTTTATTGACGTTTCAATTTCCACTTCGGAAATCGTTCTCAAAATACAAACAGTAAATTAAACAAATTTTGTTTTTTGTTACATAGTGAAAAATTCTTCTAATAATTTAATTTTATCTGACTCATTTATATTGACAATTCAGACATACATTATGCATTTTAAAGTAGACGACTTTAAAATGATATTGCCAATATTGTTGAGTTGCGCTCCTGGGACGACTTTACTTATAAGATAGTTCATTCGATTACATGAAATCAACTTTAACTTGAGAATATCCGTCAGAAAAAAATCATAGCATGTAATTCGTCTTTAAAAAGACAAACACATGACATGATGACAGTAAAATTCTCCTGTTAGTGATTCCATAGTAAATTATGAGGGAAAAACCAGGAAAAAAACCTCATAATACTATCCCGACATTGTAAGTATTTGTTCGTGAATTTAGTTTACCTTCAACAAACATCAAAATTCTGATTTTATATGTTACGTTATTTAAAAAACATAAATGATGTATCCTCTATATGTTACTGACTTACTAATACTGGTATTTTCTTATTAATAACTTCCTCTTTCAATATTGGTAACCAGATCCTACTACATTCTGCCGAGGAATTTGCGACACAATTGGCCTCATTTAGCATAATTAGAGCCGCTTCTTTGATTTTTCTTTTTTTACCATCCGTTTCTTTTAGGACTACATTTGAATTATTCCATTGAACCCTATGTTCATTATCCCATGCGTGTTTACATATTTGAGATCTATCAAATTCTCTATTTTTAATATAAGATTGATGTTCACTTATTCTAACATTTAATGGCCTTGATGATTCACCTAAATAAAACTGATCGCATTCACAAGGTATTTAATAAATGCAATTCTTTGTCCTTTCTTGTTCATTGTTAGGTTTGGTTTTGGACAAAATAGATCTCAACGTTTTTGTTGTTTTGAATGTTGTTGAAATGTTGAATTTATTTTTTTTCCTTATAATTTACTATAGAATCACTAACAGGAGAATTTTACTGTCATCATGTCATGTGTTTGTCTTTTTAAAGACAAATTACATGCTATGATTTTTTTTGACGGATATTCTCAAGTTAAAGTTGATTTCATGTAATCGAATGAACTATCTTATAAGTAAAGTCGTCCCAGGAGCGCAACTCAACAATATTGGCAATATCATTTTAAAGCCGTCTACTTTAAAATGTATAATGTATGTCTGAATTGTCAATATAAATGAGTCAGATAAAATTAAATTATTAGAAGAATTTTTCACTATGTAACAAAAAACAAAATTTGTTTAATTTACTGTTTGTATTTTGAGAACGATTTCCGAAGTGGAAATTGAACGTCAATAAACGTATTTTTATCTTTAATTGTGGCTTATTCCCAGTTAAATTGTAATTAATTTATTAAGTACTATATGAAAAAAACCTGAAACAGATCGATTTTTATTTTAAATTGACAATTTACAGTATGAAAATATTATACCCGTCCAGCACCCCCTTGAAAATTTTTAAATAACAAGGGGAGACGTATGACACCTTGTTAGAAAGGGATTTTAGTCCTCTGTTCAGCAATATAAAGTTTTTAAGTTTGGTGCAATCATAACTGAGAAAATTGATTTTAAAAAGGTAAATTTTTGATAATGTCTGTATCACAAAACTTTAGGTTGAATGAAGATAATAATGTCACATAATATTGACTTCTTGGCAATACTCGAGGCAATTTTGGAATTCTTGTAAAACATTTTGTACGACTCCGGGAGTTATTTTGTTAATATCTTCCGTTATCCTAACTTTTCAATTAGCAATATTGTTTGGTCTATTTAAATATACTTGAGATTTTAAATTATCCCATAAGAAGTAATCGAGAGGAGACAAATCGGGGAATCTAGCCACCATTCGATCGACCCACGTCTTCCAATCTAACTATTGGGAAAAACCTCGTTTAAACAATTTCTAATTATAAGTGAAAAATGCGGTGGAGCTCCCATCTTGTTGATAGTAAATAGGTAAATAGGTAATGTAGACACTAAAAAGTTACAACAAATAAAAAAATCTAGATAAACCTCACGCACTAAAAAAAATAACGACCATTATTTTATACAAATAATAATTTTATTGTTAATGATACCAGCCCAATTGTTAAATTTTTTAGGATATTGCGTATGAGTCTCACACACCCAGTGACGATTTTCTCTGCTCCAATATCTACAGTTCTGTTTGTTAACCGTTCCGTTAAAATAAAATGTCGCTTCATCAGAAAAAACTATTTTGTTTATGAATTACAAATCTGCGTTCATTCTGTCCATCATTATTTCATAGAATTCTTGCCTTCTATCAAGCAATCTTCATTTAACTCCTGAACCAACTGAACTTTTATGGGTGGTATTTTTCTTTATGTAAAACTCTCAAAATAGATGATTTACCTACGTCACTGATGGCGCAACTTCTCAAGTTGTCTTATACGGATTTTCCTCAATCTCTAGAAGAAGAACTTTTTTTCATCAATATTTTAATATTTCTACCAGGTTTTTCAATATTTTTTACATGTCCAGTATAACGAAACTTCTTTGCAATTGTGCTAACTGTAGACCGCGAATCTTGTTAACCAGGGTATTGATTATTAATATTTCACAAACCTACTTTTGAGTTCTTGTTTTATTACCACAACCAATCATAATTAAAATGTCTATTCTTTTAGTCTCGGACAAATGAGTCATAATTAAATTTATTACGCGCATAAATATTATACTCACGTCTATAGTAACCTTAAAGTATATTTTAATAGACATGGCAATATTGCTGATATAAAAGTTGGGATAACGGAAAAAATTAACAAAATAACCCCCGAGATCTTACAAAATGTTGTATGAAAATAGCCGGTCAGATAGCCAAGCGGGCTGGGCGGTCGGTTCCTCACTAGCTTCACTGCTAGTGATTAAGAGGAAGTGAGTTCGATCCCCAGCTCGGTGTACAGAAAACAAAAAGGCTAACGCAGCAGTTTAAAATTCTAAAATGAATCTGCAGCTTAGACTAGAATAAGCTGGTGTCTGATCGGCCTATGGTGGAGCAGTACGGCAAGAGATAAGGGCTTGCGGCTTGGTGATACTCCTGCATAGATCCCTACCGGAAGAATGAGAATTCCAAAATCGCCTCGATTATTGTCAAGAAGTGAATAATGGTGGTCAAGTTAAACATTTAATTTAGCTGTAAAACTTAATTTTCTCAGTTATGATTGCACAAATTTAAAAAACTTTATATTGCTGAAGAAAGGACTAAAATCCCTCTATAACAAGGTACCACACGACCCCTTGCTATTTAAAATTTTCGAGGGGATGCTTATAATTCAAAGGGGATGCTGGAGGGGGATATTATTTTCATACTGTAAATTGTTAATTTAAGAATAAAAATCGACCTGTTTCAGGTTTTTGTCACATAGTACATAATAACGCTAAAAATGAATTTATTCCATACATATGGACCACATGGTATGTGCTAAGTTGATCATTATCCGTTTTTAATTAATTACAATGCTAACAGATCCTGTTTTTTTGTAACTTTATAGAATCCCACTAGCAATAATTAATGACACAGTCCTTGCGTTTTTGTCAATGTCGAGCAAACCAACCTCCTTATTTAATATTTGAGGGCAAAAATACCTTTTTTTTATAATCTAGAGAGCCCACCTGCTTTCAGGGATGTGAAAACCAAGGACCGGTGCTTTTCTCTGGATTTAGCATATGTACCCATCAAGTTGTCACATGTCACTTGTCACTTGTCATATTATGACAAGTGACCTTGTCATAATGTGTCAATAACTTATTGATTATTGTTCTTTTTTTTACGGTTAAAATTAAAGTATTTTACTTTATATATTAATTAACATAATACAAAAAGTAGTGTATTTTTTGAGATTAAAAAAAAGCTTTTCACGAGAGTATGGCTCATATTTTAGTTATTTTAATTTATTTATTTTTGGGAGACTTTAAAGACATAATATCCCCTCTGTGGCTCAGTGGTAAGAGCGCCTACCTTTAAACCTAAAGGTCGTGAGTTCGAATCTCATCTGGGTGGAGAAATTTTCGTTTATTAAAAATTAATAAATGAAAATAATTTCTATCCTTGTGCGATCGGTACTCACCGGAGGGACCGCAGACGTTCGGATACAATTAGCGTCTCTTAGCAAAGACAATGACGTCGACTTTGATAAGTATCAAGACAATTACTCTACACACACACACACACACACACTACACTAGGTACCGACTGTGCCATGCCAATGATCTTAGTTGTCGAGGCATTAACTCAATAATATAAAAGACATAATAAATTAACTTATGTTCGATTGAGTTTTTTATTTTAGAGCTGTTATTTGTTTTTAGTTATAAGTTTACCAATGAAAATATGGTCATATGTTTTTTTTTGAGTATTTAGTAAATGCGTGTTTGCTAATTTCTAAAATTAGCATTTATTTGTACATATTCTTTGGTATTATTAATAAATTTTTTAATATTTAATATTTTATTTTTGAAGAGATGATATAAATGTTTTGAAGCATCTTATTGAGAATGTAATCTGCTCTACAGCTTATGGCTAAATATGTCGAATTTTATGATTTTTTCTGATATGTTTTCTGACGTATATTTCTATGTTTGGTAGAAATTTTTGATTAGTTTATTTAATCTTGAATTCATTCATAAAGTTCAGGTTAATCCTCATTGGCGCCCATTTTGTTTTGCAGTTTAGCTGTATTCCGTATTTTTTACTTTTCCTTGTCAACCTTGGTATATTTTGTTGTTTACTTATTATCTATCAATTATCTATCCGTCATTAATTTGTACTTTTGAAGCTCCCAAACTGAGCAACGTGGTGTTGGTTAAGTATTAGTGAACAAGAAGCTTTTTATTATCTACTTTTATCAGCTTTTTCGCCACTAACTATATGAAATAAGGAGGGTAAAGAACTAAGTAGCAGTGTTTATAATTTCGTTGCAACTAATGTTTCTAAAGGATATAAAAACTTTATATTTTATAGTGATAATTATGGAGGGCAAAATCTAAATAGAATAATAGTTACGATGTATTCTTTTGTAGTTAAAACGTTTTCTATATACATAGAGGCAGGTTATTTCGAGAATGAGGAGATTACCTGCACGCTTTAATAGGGCGAAAAAAGAACCTAGCAGTTTTTATTTCCTACCAATGGATGAGCTTAATGAGATGTGCAAAAATAACACTTTAACCGTATTTAGTAACAAATTGTATAAAAAGGATATATTTGATTTTAAAAAACCTAAGGCATCATTCCAAATTGGTATATAAATGAAGAAAACAAAAAAATGTCTAGACCATGGTGAAACACATGAATATTTCTGAAACAAATTATGGCGCGGGGAATATCTATATGATTAACTATTCTATAAAAAATTAAATTAAATTTGTTACAGACCCCAATCTTAAGCAAAAAAAATGTTTGGCAACTTCTAGTAAAACTCTTTTCAAGAAGCTAGATCCAGTATGGTTATTCCATATAGGGATAAAAAGGGAAAATATGCTAATCTGCTAACTTTATGTTAAAGCCAGTTCCTTCTTGATACTCACCACGATTATTTATTTTAAAAATCTTCCAGTTGATTGGAAAAATAAAATTACTCAGGACATCGATATCGATATGGAAGACTAAACTAAAAGAACTAAACATAACGTACTGTACTTGACTATGGAGCTGAATCTTGGACATTAAACCGGAATATAATAAATTGACTTAATACGTTTAAAATGTGGACATTTAGAAGATTGCTAAGGATTCCATGGGTAGATAGAGTCACGAATGCAGAAGTGTTAAGGAGAATAGGCAGAGAGAAGGAAATGGAAAATACAATAAAAGAAAGGAAATTGCAATACCTCGGACATGTAATGAGAGGCGAAAGATTCAACATCTTGAGACTCATAATTCAAGGAAAAATAGAGGGTAGGAGAAGCGTAAGAAGAAGAGGCGTTTTCTGGTTGAAGAACCTGAGAGAGTGGTTTGGTTGCAGCTCAAGGCAATTGTTCAGAGCAGCTGCCTCGAAGGTCAGAATAGCCATGATGATTGCTAACCTCGCCTTTGCCGTCGCGGAGATGGCACTTAAAGAAGAAGATCTAACTTTATAACCACAGACATCGAGATTATAATTAGTTCCATATTGTTGGGATAGATCTACTACAGTCAACAATATCTGCTGTTTCCATCTCCGTAACAGAATATGGTTGCCCAGTTTTTTTTGCCGTTTGAATTACAGTTACCCACTGTGCAGGAATATATATGGGTCCAGATTTTAGGGTTCTTTTCTTTTGTTTTTCTACAACGGAGTGCATGCTGTCTCCTTCATTCTGTCCATGTTCTACAGCGAAGTATTTGTAAGTAATAGATGGTATATCATACTTTCCTACACAAAATATATACAAAGCTAATATCAGTTTGTTCTTATTCTGACCGATACAGTTATCCGAATAGAACACAACATCTTGTTCACGACTGTGTTCTGATAGAAACTTCATCACAGAACTTCCAATTTCGTTAGATCCACTGACTCACTCCAAAAATAGCAATAACCGTTCATGGTTCCTACATTATATATTGTAAAATTATAAGAAGATAATCGACGTTTATAATAAAAAATTGAAATGAAACAGGAGATGGCAAAACAGCTTGAAGGTCATAACAAGCCATAACGATTTTACCCTGTTTAGCTTCTAAAGCATCTTTTTCCTTTTCTTTTCGAGAATCATTTTTTAATTTTATATGCTGCTCATAATTTTCTTTCAAGTCATCTTTACATTCTGCGTTTTTGTAGACTGTGCAGATCGAGCACTGATCTTTTTTTGGCACGAAAAAACCGATATTAAATTCCGTATTAAAAATTTTCGTATATAAATGTATATTTGCTACCTCTCTACCCTCCTTTTCACATCTCTCTCTGTACAATTTATGCATTGATGCAAGGTTTAGCCCTCCATCGATATATTCCCGCGACGTTTGGGCCCTCAAATAGTGAGACTCTATCCTAGGGATACTATTAATATGATCAAGTATATCATTTTTAATTTCTGCTGCAACTGTTTTGTGATTTTGATGTTTCCTCTGAAATCGTATTCAATTATAGAATTTTTACATTTATCTCTAACACTACGAATGAACCTGTCACCTATGTCAAATGTGCTCATAAACATTTTTTTGCAGATTTTAATTTTTACACTATTAACAGTAACATAATAAGCTGAGTTTAATTGTCTTGGTGTACTACAAGCTGAAGATCGATACTTCGGTTCAATTGAAACCATACAGTCTTGCAAATAATACCTTTGTTGTGTTACATCTCCAATTTGCCAGAATTGACACAGTAACATCTGCCTATCAACGTCAGATAATTTATCTCTACACTTCATAGAACATTTGTCATTACATGGTGGTTTCAGAGAACGTGCAGGAACATTATTACCTTTTGCGTTAGTATATTCCTTGCCTGTATTTCGAAGTCTTTTTCTAATATTTCGTGTCCACTGATCCTTGTTCAACAGTCGCTTCTTTCCACGTTTAACACCATCTGAAACAGCAGTCGATAAAGTCAAACAGACAAAGCCAAAAGCTTGTGGATAATAAGATGGCATTGAGTGAAAAATAAAAGTATGAACTTACCTGTCTTAACTTGTTCTGATTCTTCTGGTAACAAATTTGTGATTGACAATTCCTGTTCTGATGTGACAGGTTCCAATGTGTAATCAGCATTTGCTTGATTGTCTGAATCAGTATCTGATAACTCCCTTTCTGATTATAAAGGTTCCAATGTACAATCAACATGTGGATCATTAATCGCTTGATGATCAGAATCAGTATTTGCTAACTTTAGTTCCGGTGATAATATAGGTTTCCATAACATCTCAGCGTATGTCTCAACTACATCGCTATCTGGGATATCTCTGTCGTTCGATGTAAAAATAGGCACCCGCAATTCTGTTTCTGTTGTGATTCCTATATCTGAATCCATACAATTATAATCAAAGGAGGGACAATCTTGAATTACTCTATACTATTATTAAGGCTCCTTTATTCATCAATTTCTTGTAAAACAAGATTTAACATTATTCTTCCTCTTGAATATCCACTAATTTTTTTCTAAAATCACTGTACTTTACTAAACAACGGATTATAAAACACGGAAAAACACTAAAATAAAGTACACGTGCACGCTAACAAAACGGAAATGTGACTGAATACTATCCAAACTACTGATATATACGATTTACTTATGGTACTACCGCCATAAGTTAAATGTGGCGGTATTGTAGTCGACTAGACTGATATCTCCTTGTGCAATACTGCCGCAATTCATAATGTGGTAGTACTGCAGGTTGTGATTTTAATGTTTTTAAAATGTCATAAAGACACTTTATATTATACTGTAGACATTTATTAAATTTTGATTTGTGGCATTTGCACCACAAATTAATGTGATTGTAAATGTTCTAGCCCAAAAAACCAAAATTCAATTTTTCGAGTTGTGGCGGTATTGCAACAGAGGTGCAATATTAATACTTAGTTTAGAAAATTGATGTCTGTATTTAGGTAACTTAAAAAAATACCATTATTTTAAGTGCGATAAATTATTGATTTCAAAATTTTATGTATATTATCTTGACGAAAATTATACATTAAATTTTGTATTGAATTATGAATAATATATTTTTTTAGATGAGGTTGTCAAGTAGCTTCTAAAAATATCAAAACGTACAAGGTGTTTTATTAAAAATAAAGATAATGGACTATGGTAGACTGGGGTGAATCACCCTGTAAATTTAAGTTTATGTTTAAAAAGTGTACATTTTCAGTTGTAGAGCCAAGGTCTTTAGTATAGGCATAAGTTAAACAGCACTGTATCTAGGAATATGTGGCTTGATAAAATCTAATCCTTCTTAGGTAGAGTCTAACAATCTGATGAAGTCTAACTCAAGAAACCAATTTCACAAATGCATACGATTACATTTTGTATTCACTTTTTTCCACAGTGTTGTATAACATTTAAATTATTAGTGCTATATTTCAATTATATTGATAAAGCTATATAGAACGCACAACAAATAAAATAAATAATAAAAAACTGGCTATTCTATTTAAATTAAAATCAATCGCAGAACTACTAAAAAATTCAATTAGTATAGAGAGTGTAACCATGTATTTTTATTATTTATGTGACAAATTTGCAAAACAAAAATATATTAACTGGGAAACCTTTTTTGTCAAAACTCATGATTATTGTTCCCTTTGCCTTTATTTCTATATAAATTTACTAAAACGGTTAAAATGTAGTTTGTGTTATACTACTTTTATAAGTCTAATTTATTAACTTTATTTATTATAAAAGGATTCTTCACTTTTACAACACTTACAAGTTTATTAAAGTCTCTATTTATACAATACTGCACTAAGTTATTTTTACATTATAATTATATAATTTATATTTATTTACATTTATTACAATACGCGCGTTACTTTTCAAACTCAATACAATTATATATTTGGACTGACTTGTTTTCAAATAAAAATTTTATATATATATATATATATATATATATATATATATATATATATATATATATATATATATATATATATAATCAAACAACCGCTAATCTGGAATCTCGGCAACCCCTTTCGAATAGACTTTAAGGTCACGCCAGACAGGTTTTTAGCGGGTCGGAGAATCTAGAAAATATCAAAAGAAAAAGAGTTTTACAGTTTAGATATGAGTAATTATTTATCGTAACAGTATTCTCCGACCAGACAATAGATGGCTGTGGATAATAAATTGAGTATGACAAAAGTATTGTATATTTGTTGTTTATTAAAATACATATATATATATATATATATATATATATATATATATATATGTATATATATATATATATAAAAGGATCACTCAACAGAGTGGTGGGCTCTTATATCGGTCAATTTGTAGGTGGAGAAATGAAAGACAAAGTTGATGTGCCACTCTATCTATTTTGAAAACGTTTCGCTTTCGTATTCTGAAAGCATCATCAGTTCATTCTAAAAAGTATAATATAAGAACCACACAATCATGGAAAAGATGTTACAGGTGTTACCTTAAAAAGACATGTAGCAGTCAAAGATGTTAACAAGCTTATGAATTAAACTTGAATAAATGGACAATATAAAGTAGAAATGTATAAACATTTAATTTACTAACAACATTTAGTGACTTATTAAAAAATTAGCACAGTGAGTGACCATGTGGTCAGAAGTATAAAAAATATATATTAAATTATAACGTAGTTGATGCAAAGAACTAAGAAAATCAACGATTAACTTCCAACAATAGATAATTATTAAACTTTAATTTTAACTTTTGGTAGCATTATTAAAAGATGTTAATATAATTTAAAAATAAAATAAGTGTAAAAGAATGAAGTTACCGGTCTAAGCCTTACACCTGCTACCAGGAAAATGGCGTTAGATTGAACAGACTGACACAGATCTACGCAAAGACAGCCAACCTTGAGGTTGAAAATATTTCAACAGAACAGCAAGGTCAGAGGTACCACCTCAAATAATTGAGCGGTTTATTTAAAAGTTAATGAGCTTTGGATGACAGCCCGCTTGTAAGAGACAATCCAATGAAAGAGACTGATATAGTAATAACAATCACTCGCATTAGCCCGTCTAAAAACAAACAAACAGGAGAATTTCATTCAAACTCTTATATTTAAATTTATGTTAAACATTGTGGCTGAAGAAATTTTTGCCAACAGGTGAATAACAATTAGATAATTGTTGTCTTTTTGCGAATTTTCTCTTTCAATATCATTCACTTTTCGTTTAAATTCTTCGATTTTTAGTGAGAGTCTCACCTCGCTAGCATCGATTTTACTTAAAATTTCATTATTTCCTGCCTTTATAGCATCTTCCAGTTGTTTTAAATTTTCTGGTTCAGGTTGATGCATAATTTACAAATTTTCGTGCGTGGCCACCTTTAGTTTAAATTCTTGTTTGGTATAAAAAAAGTTAGTAATTGATAAATTATTATTGTCTAACCTACGATATTATATATCGTAGGTTAGGATTATTCTTGTTTTTAGCTTTTATCTCATTAGTTACTGGTTCAATCAGATTTATTATATCATTAACAAGTAGTGTAGTGAATATTTATCAACTTACAGTAGTCTGAATTTATTATATTTGCCTTATTCCTTCTGTTATGTAGCAATTTTTGGGAACGTGTGTTGTTAACGTGGCACTACACTAATTACTGCAATATATATATATATATATATATATTATATATATATATATATATATATATATATATAAATATATATATATATATATATATATATATATATATATATATAAATATATATATATATATATATATATATATATATATATATATATATATATATATATATATATATATATATATTATGACCTGGCCAAGTTAAGACACACTTGCAATATTACGAGACTGTTTCCAACCAATCAGGCTGAATATCAAGTAATTAAATACGACAAACGACAAAAGACAAACGACATTACAACAAGTAATGGAAAGACTTTATTCATTTAGTGAGCCTCAACTTTAAGAAGACAAAGTGGATGCTGATAAGCAAAAAGCAACAACCTGCTCGACAATTACGGATAAGTAACATACTATTTGACCATGTAGAATCTTATGTGTACCTTGGCACCAACGTAAATACAAAATAGGAACAGACTAGAAATTAAGGCAAGAATAGAACGGGCTAGAGCAGCATTTAGCAATATGAAAAAGCTCCTCATAAGCAAGGATGTGTCTCTTCCCCTAAAACTACGTACAGTTAATTGCTACATTCTTCCGATCTTGCTGTATGGCGTGGAGGCCTGGACGCTGAGGGAGACGCTAACGAGAAAACTAGAAGCATTCGAAATGTGGGTGTACCGACGCATTCTTCGTATATCCTGGACCGAACATGTCACCAACATAGAGGTAGTCCAAAGAATCGGAAAGGAGAAAGAAATCGTGAATACAATTAAACAAAAAAAGCTTGAATATCTAGGCCACATATTGAGACACGATAAGTACCGTCTGCTACAATTGATTGTCCAGGAAAAATAGACAGTAAGCGAGGGCCAGGCAGGAGAAGACACTCGTGGCTCCAAAATCTGCGGAAGTGGTTCGGGCTCACATCGGTCGAACTATTCAGAAGCGCCGCAAACAAGATCAAAATTGCCATGTTAATAGCCAACGTTTGCAACGGACAGGGCACTTGAAGAAGAAAAAGAAGAAACGACAAAGACTTAACATCTGTCTCTATTGACAACTTCTTTGCCATAATCACATCTTCAGTAAAAGAAAACAACTTAATATTAATTTTAGTCAAATATAATCGCTGATTGGTCACAACTCCAAACTAAAGTTGGATACCTACTGTTCTACAGCACAATCCTTAACTAGATTTGAAATTATGACATCCAGTTATGGTGTACGGTTAGCAACTCCAACTTTGCAATTCTCCAATTAAGCTCCGTATTAAACGCTCCCTGTTATCTTGAATCATTTACAATCGAAATATACATATGTCTTAATGCGTGTAATCACAGCGAGTGCATAAATTAAAGCGTGTTAAAGTAGATAATCTGATAGGCAGGCTTAAAAATGACTAAATTATATAAATTTGTAATGTTAGTTTTGCGTATTTAGTACTAGTTTAGATCATTATCAATACAACAACTTGTTGGTTGTTAAGTAACAAAAGGATATTATTTTAACCTAATAAGATCCTACATACGCACACACATACAAATATATATATATATATATATATATATATATATATATACATATATATATATATATATACATATATATATATTATATATATATATATATATATATATATATATATATATATCCAGTTCGTTAATGTCTGTGTCACGTTTTACGTTTTGAATCTTGACAAAGGCAAGGGTTTCCTGCCGAAACGTTGATTGATTGCAATGGAAAATAAAATCTAGTTCCACATGTAACATATCTTTATTGAACCTAAACCCAAGAAATATTAATTTTATATTAAATATAATACGGTTCAAGAAACTCAAAACTACTATATATATATATATATATATATATATATATATATATATATATATATATATATATAGTATAAGGGTATATAGGGTAACTTTCGGGAAAGCGTCAAAACAAGGATCAGCTAGAGATGGTATAAGCCAGTTTGGTGTAGAACTTTATTCTAAATGTGAAATTTTCGGTGATATGTTGTCACCTTCATCAGCACCTAAATGGAAAACCTATTATAGTACAAGTGGTGGAAATCAACATTTAAAAACCTACATTGAAAATGTTCAGTTGGTCCTAGTGGTGAAGAACACTGTCACAAACATGTTAAAAATATTAAAAAATACATTTAAAACTTTGAATAAAAACATTACAACACAACAGGGTATTTTTTCAAATACAAACACAACAAAAAAGTCTAAAATTTACAACCTACAAAAACTGCAACTTCATGTTAAAGGTAGAAAAGAAGAATTAATCTTCTTTTTTGATGACATATTTCTGTCAATATCCGGGTGTCATATGTAACGAGGTTATAATTTTCACTTTTGCACCTCACACCACATGGATATGAAAAGAAAGAGCCCTAGGAAACATAATCAGCAAGGAAATGAAGTCTTTTCTCAAGTACAGGTAGGTAATCTATGCATGTTATGATAAGTTCCCTACATTCTCCAGTTTGTTACTTCTTGTCAAGTCCTGTTGAAGTAGAAAGGAATAAATACAACTTAAGTTTTCAACATCTTTCTTACAGTTCATAGGAGAGCTGCAGTTATGGATGTAGCACATTTCTATGAAGTTTCTCTTAAATTGGTTGTCAACCCTCTTTAGTACTTGCACATTTTCATAGTTAGCAGTGTGTCCAGTATTCTTAATATGTTGGCTAAAGGCTGTGCTGGTGGGCTTCCTCACTACATCACTCTTGTGCAAAGCTATTCTTTTTGAGAGTTTCTGGCTGGTTTGACCGACATACACTTCTGAACAAGAACCACATGGAATAGAATACACTACATTGAAGTTATCCAGTTTTTTAACTCTTTCTGTCAGGTGAGTAAAGTATGTCCCTAATCTTTTGTACACAGAATTTGCTATCACTATGTTGAACTGTCTGAAAAGGTTTGTGATCTGTGGTGATAAACTTTTGATGTATGGCAATCTCCCATAGAAAACTTCTACTGCTTCTCCTTCTAATGTTTGTCTGTGGTGTGTTCTAACTGTTGGCATATCTTGAAATAGCAGTTTATTAAGAAGCATCTTAGGGTTGTGATTTTTTCTAAGAATCTCATACAATAACTTGATGTTCTTATTGTAGTTAGAAGGGTGACAAATTCTTTTTATTCTGTTTTTCAGACCTTTGATGATGTTAATCTTCTGCTCGTCTGGATGATACGAGTGAAAAAAGGCACATATCTACTTATTTTCTACCTTTAACGTGAAGTTGCAGTTTTTGTAGGTTGTAAATTTTAGACTTTTTTGTTGTGTGTTTGTATTTGAAAAAATACCCTGTTGTGTTGTAATGTTTTTATTCAAAGTTTTAAATACCATCTCTAGCTGATCCTTGTTTTGACGCTTTCCCGAAAGTTACCCTCCAAAAAATATGTATTCTTAGCGTCGTTATACACACTCTATATATATATATATATATATAATATATATATATATATATATATATATATATATATATATATATTTGGTCTAGTAGTCAATATTGGCCTTTAAGTAAAACTCTTTTAGGTTTGTTAAGCTTTCGAGTTTATTGTACTCTTTTTCAAAACGTACTAAAAATTAACATAAACAATTACATTAGAAAAATGAAGTTATTATATTTTCAATAGGCTTACCCTTGTGAGGATTGTGTTTTAAAATTAGCAAAATTAATTAACATAATGACATTATTAAATTTGATTTACTTTTTCGTTCTCTCAAAACTTATTACTAAGGTTTCCATTTCTCTTCTATTTTTATATTTATTTTAGGTATACATATATATATATATATATATATATATATATATAATATATATATATATATATATATATGTTGTTGTGCTTCTTTTTGTCTATCAAAGATAGAATAAAAATATATTTTGTTACAGAACGCGGACACATAAATTTGCAACGCCCTGTACATCGATTTGTAAATATTTGTTATAAGTTAGTTTTAAGCAGTGGGTTTATCCATAATGAGTTTTACCCTGAAGGACTGAAAAACATTAGTAAATACTTAAATGTGAATAGACAATTGTTTCCCGGTATTTGTAGATATTATATTTTAAAAGCCTTTGCAAAGGCTTTGTTAATCTATTGCCTCTGTTAAGGCAATGGTAATTTTATGTTTTTATTTACAAATCAATAATAATAATAATGGTATCGAGAATGGTATTAAGAAACCACCGCTAATTTATTTAGAGCCGCCGTGAATAAGGTTATTATTGCTAATATGATCGCCAACGTTCGATAATCGCACAGGGCACTGAAATAAGAAGAATAATAATAAACAATGTTTAATAATTTTGACAGCTGCTGTGACCTATTTGATTGTAATTAAATATTTGATTACAATCAAGTTTTGATTAGCGTTCGATTGATTTCGAAGTTCAAATTTTTGGATTTCGGATTTTGGATTTTGGATTTTGGATTTCTATGCCAATATTGTAATTTACAACATCTACTTTGTTTATCTTTATCAGACCTTTATTATTTGTTCATCTTTGTTTACCTTTGTTTATCTTTATTAGACACCCTAATATGGGTTTTTATTATTTCAGCATTTATTTAACTTTGTATCGAGACCTGAAGATGCTTTGCATATTGTAGAAAGCGAAACCGGTCGTCTGATAGTTAAATTAAATTGATTGTGAGTAAGTCTTATTTATTATTTCTTTACCTATTTGAAATGGACTCACACAAGCAACACATTCATGATTTGTATAATATTTTTGTTTCATAAAATAATAACTACTTTGTAACAATAAAATACTGGAAACTTTGTTTTCAAACTTCCACAAAATTTATTTTAAATATTATCACTACAGCTGTTTCGGCTGATTGCCTTTCTCAAGTGATCTATTTTGGCTTGGGTTTACAAATTTATAGTCTCTAATGAAATATGTTGAGGAGGGGAGAACTGTTTGTCTCAAGTAACGGTCGAATCCATTAATTAATAACTACTTTGTAACATTAACCTTTATGTATTGGAATAAATGCACAGCAAAGTACAATTTGGCGGTTGTTTTTATAAATTCTTGTAAATAACGGTAGCGTTCGTTACCACTGACCACCAGTACGACTCACAAAGACTCACCTCTATAATCTCACTTCAATGACAAAATCCTTAAAATAGGCTTTGTAATCCGATGAGTGTTGCAGATGTTATACACTAAACATTTAGGTAAAATTTACTTCTTCTTAGAGTCCCATCTCCCTAAGGAGGTTGGCAATCATAATGGCTATTTTTATTTTAGGACTTGCTGCTTTAAACAAATCAATCGATCTGCATTAATACCAATCACGTATACTCTTTAACCATGAGTTCTGCCTCCGGCTAACAGATCTTCTTCCTTGAATCTTTCTGTATATTATGAGTCTCAAAATTTCATATTTTGGACCCCTCATTGTGTGGCCTAGGTATTCCAGTTTTCTGGTTTGTATAGTGGTGATTAGTTCTAAAATCCACAAGGAAAACAATTCCTGTAGCTGGCTGTATACCACGTATCACAAAAAAGAAGTTAGTCTTTGCAAGTGAGTATATTTATTTAAAAACCCTTAAAAGGGCTACATCAAAAAAACAAACGTTTTCGGACTAAACAGTCCATCATCAGGTTTAAAATCTGCCTAAAATAAGTATAAACCATTTAGTTAAAACAAACGTGATTATGAAATTTTGACTATGGTTAAAAAGCAAAAATGGCTATACTTACTAGGTTAAAATGCCTGAGCCACCAAAAATACATGGGTAAAAACCCTTTAAATTACTTATAGTTATCAAAGATTATACATCTTGTTGTTAAAAAACTGTGATGTTCATTATTAAATTAAATATGACTTCAGGTAACATACATTGCAAAAAGTTTGAGTTCCAGAGCCGGGGAGAAAACCTCTACGCACGGAGAACAGCTGGAAACTGATTTACAATATACCTATGAAAGGTGTCAAAAACAAAAATGTCAATGTAACATAGAACTATATTAGTTATACCTAGTATTACTACAGCCAAAAGATTCAAAAATTATTTTTGATGATTTTAAAAATAATAACAGCAATATAGGTGTTGGGATTTAAAATTTGGGTTATAATCGATGTGAAATCACCAATGGTGTTAAAGTCATGTTTAAGAGGATGACCTGTGTATTAGGCAACCTATGTTGCTTTTTGTCGTATGGAATATGGTCTAAAAGTGTATTTTATGTTAGATTAGCTTATATATATATATATATATATATATATATATATATATATATATATATATATATATTATATATATATATATATATATATGAAAATTATCCTTTTATGTTTATCACATCTAGGACAGGTAAAAATTTTTAATAGTAAATATTTGAAGCTAATATAAGACCTTGTATTTAAATGACTATTTAAGACTGTTAGTATCATCATCAATCAGCCAATCGCGTCCACTGCTGGACATAGGCCTCCCTCAGTTCTTTCCAGTGTTCTCTACACTGGGCCGCTTGTAGCCAGTTTCCCGCTACACGTTTAATGTCATCGGTCCATCTAGTCGGTGGTCGTCCTCGGCTTCTTTTATAATTTCTGGGCCTCCATTCCATAATACGTCTTGTCCACCGTCCATCTTGTGTTCTGGCTAAGTGCCCTGCCCAGTTCCACTTAAGCGTCGTGGTTCTTTCGATGACGTCTTGAACTCCTGATCTTCGCCTGATTTGTTGGTTTGTTATGTGGTCTCGAAGGCTCACGTTCAGCATTGCACGTTCCATGGCTCGTTGTGTAACTCTAAGTTTATTCGCAGATTTTTGCGTGAGTGTTAAAGTCTCTGCTCCATAAGTTTGTACAGGTAAAACACATTGGTTATAAACCTTTCGCTTGAGACACATGGGAATTGAACTTTTTAGAATATGGCTTAATTTGCCAAATGCTGCCCATGTTAGACCTATTCGCCTCTGTATTTCATGTGTTTGATTGTCTCTGCTTATTTTGATTTCGTGTCCCAGATATTTGTAAGTGTCTGTTTGTTGTATGGTATTATTGTCAATAGTTATATTTCCACTCATTACGAGATTTGTTATAATTTTAGTTTTCTCAAAGTTTATCTTTAATCCTGCTCTTTCAGACAGACTTTTAAGCGAATGCATCATAGAAACTGTATCATGTAAGTTATCTGCGATTAATACAACATCATCTGCAAACCTTAGGTGATTTAATCTTTCTCCATCTATATTGATGCCCATATCTTGCCATTGAGTACTCTTAAATATTGACTCTAGAGCTGCCGTGAACAATTTTGGTGAAATATTGTCTCCTTGTCTAACTCCTCGACCTAAGCTGAATTTTTCTGTGTCTTCGTGCAGTCGTATACTTGATGTAGCGTTCTGATAGATGTTTTTGATTAGTGTCGTGTACCTGTAATCTATTCGGCTTTGATTTAGGGCTTCCAGTATTGTTTCAAACTCTACAGAATCAAAAGCCTTCTCGTAATCGACAAATGCAAGAACCAGTGGTATGTTGTACTCGATGCACTTTTCTATTAAGATCTTTATGGTATGCAAATGGTCATTTGTGCCATATCCTGCCCTGAAGCCTGCCTGTTCTTTGGGCTGATAGAAATCAAGTTTAGGTGTTAGCCTCTTTGTTAAGATTTTCATAAAGAGTTTGTACATATGTGTCAAGAGGCTGATGGGTCTATAATTTTCTAATTTAGTAATATCGCCTTTTTTGTGTAACAAGACTATTACTGCATTGTTCCAGTCTTTTGGAATCGTACCCGCATGTAAGCATTTAGTAAACAGTTCGCTTACTGATTTTAATAAAATTTCTCCACCTGCTTTTATTGCCTCGATAACGAGTCCATCATCACCAGGCGATCGATGGTTCTTCATTTCCTTTAAAGCTGCTCTTACTTCTGACACAGTAATGGGTAAAAGTATTTCCGATCCTGATTTATGAGAGTCTTTACTCGTGTCGGGAAATTGTCTTGTGGTCTTTGGCTGGTATAGAGGTCTTTATAAAATTCTCTAGTTATTTTCAGAATGTTTTGTTTATCTGTTGTTGCCTTTCCGTCTTTATCTCTCAGCTTGTATATTTCTTTTTTACTTTGCGTAAGTTTTCTTTTCATTATCTTTAAACCTCTGTTCTCTTCTACTGTTTACTGTTAGTATGGTGAGAAATTAATGAAAACAAGTTTGGTAAATTGAAAATCTACAGGCTGAAGAAATCAGAGTTATAACCTATGTGATTAATTTAAAATTGAAGAGGCTGAGCTCCTCAGAGACTTGATGAGAAATAGTAGAGAAAATGACTGAAGAAGGAGGGGATGGTTAAAGGAGAAAAGGAGTTAATCAACAATTAGAGATAATAGGGGTCCTTTATGCTTGAAGCATCTAGCACCCTGAACAAAATGTATTTTAGTAGTAATAAATTCGGTTTGTAAAAATCTAAAATTTGAAATATGAATGTGCTACTTAGTTGTTGATCAAAAGAAGGTGAGCAATGTTGGATAAGGATTTTTTTATTAGGGGAAAAATATATGAATTTTGAAAAACAGTTAGATGATGTTTGAATGATTACTGACTTTAAAACTATTGAGTGCATGTTAGATATATGAATTGACCAAGAAATAATGAAAGAAAAGAAAGGACAGGAATGTGATGTAGATGTGAAGAGTGAAGAAAATGATAAAATATTATGGTATGATAGATGTGGGTGGTTATAAAGTTAACACTAGGGTCGAAAAGTGATGAAGGGAAGGAGTGGAAAAAGTTTAGAGACTGGTTGTTTGAAGAAGCACAAATAATATGAATTTTGATAAAATGTTAGATAATGTTTGAGAGAATAAATAGTTAAAAATATTGAGTACATGTTTGATAAATGAGTTGACCAAGAAATAATGAAAGAGAAAAGAATGGATAGGAATGTGATGTAGATGTGAAGAGTGGAGAAAATTGTTGAAATATTTTGTTATGATAGATATGGATGGTTCTGAAGTTAACAATGGGGTCGAAAATTTTTTTGAGGTGAAGGTGTGGCAATATTGTAGAGGAAGATTGTTTAAAGAAACACAAATATTGTATAGGATTAAAGGTGTTGAAGTTTGTATAGGATAGACGGGCAAAGAAAGTAAGGCAATATTGTGAAGCGTGGACTATGAGAAGAGTTGTCGATGTAAGGGTTGAAAGTCCCGGTTGAACGATACATGACGATTGACGCAATTGGGGCTACTTTGCTTTTCTTTGACTATTTCCAAGTCTTCATATAGATCTAATTTTAGAAAATTTTTTTGCGGGATATTATGTAACAAAGAGACGTCTTCTGGGATGTTGAGGGTATGTTTATGTTGTGTAAGATGTTGGGAGAAGGTGGAAGTGTTCTCTTTTTTAGTGTGTTCTAAGGAACGGGAAGTTAGTGATCTAGTTTAGTTCTGTTTCTTTACCAACTCTTCCCAGTACTTCTTTATTTGTAATTCTATTAGGTCCATGATATTTTTGGTACTCTGCAGTATAACCACAGTTCGAAAGCCTTGAAAGCTATTTAATAATATTGAAAATATATAACAAAGAATGGTACGTAGTCTGATCTCCAAATTTAGATTTTTGCACGTTAGGAGTGGCTTCATTTGTATAAATGCTAGTCTAGTTTATAGTAATTCCCATCTCAGCACTATTTATATTCAAGGTTTCGATAAGTTGTTAATTAATTTTTCATTAACGTTGACTCCTGCTTCGATATTATTGAGCATGTTTTGAAAAATTTCTTCAAAATATAAGTTAAACAAAATTGGCAATAAAACACATCCCTGTCTAACTGCTCTACAGATCTTCATTTCTTCTGAGTGTTGCCCATCAATTTGAACTATGACACTTTGGTTCCAATATAATGTTTGCACTATATTTATGATTTTACTGTCAATGCGCTTGTTCATAAGTATTGATATTAGTTTTTCATGTCTTCCTTTATCGAAAGCATTTTCGTAGTCAACGAAGCAGAAGTGTAGATCAACGTTTACATCCCGATATCGCTGAATCAATATGTTGATGGAAAATAGTCCGTCTTGAGTACCTATTCCATTTCGGAGCCCGAACTGCGTCTCGCTAATATCCTCCTTTATCCTTTGGTATATTCTCTTATGTATTATTTTCAGCAGTACTTTTAAAGTATGAGTCATGGGGCTCAGTGTTCGATAATCAGAGCACTTCTTTGCTACTTGTTTTTTAGGGATGGTTATAAATTCTGACTTCAGCCACTCTGTGGTATTATTCCAGTATCGTACACCGGGTTGAATGAATCTGCCAATACTTATAAGTTATCCTCTTCCACTAATTGTAAACGTTCCACTGGTATTTCATCTAATCTAGCTGCTGGTCGCTCAGCAAACTACTTTGGTCTGCCTTGCAACCACTCGAGCGTGGAGGACCGACAAACGTGTCTCCGACTATATAAAAACTCCTAGAGTTAATATTGTATTTCCAGTTAGGGGCTGGTTCAGAATCTCCAAAATTGACTTTATTAGGTATAAGTGAAATAAAATAAATGAACAGTACTACAAGTGTATTGAAAACTAACAAATAACTAAAGTTTTACTCTCTCGTAATTTTTATATAAAAGGGGTTACAATACAAATGGATATGAATTCATATTTATTAGAGAAATGTGCACATACTTATTCGGCCTTCTAAATTTTAACATTAACTTATATTAAGCACACGAGATATAGTTTCATTCGCGAATAGAGTGTGTGTATACAAATTTCGTTTTAAATTGTGTCTCTGGCTATGGAGGACTTCAATAATAGAGAATATTACCTTACAATAACTTTGAACAGTACTTGACACCCTTCAGAAGATGCTTCCGACGGCAACTGGTAGCAGGAACACTTTTATCATTACACTTTCCCTTCGTTGCACCTATGACTTCACTAAGTTCACATTCCTAAGATCGTTTTATCATATAATTGTCAAAAACTTAAACAAAAATGACTAATGGCGAAGACACAACGCCGTATCTATTTTTTCTATGACACCGCCAACTTCTCTCCTTGCTGATTGTCATTTTTCAGTTTTTTGAAAACTGTCACTAGGTGGATAAGTCCCCTTTCACAATAAATTTATTTTAGAGTGAATATATAAGTTTACAATTATCTGAGAGTGATTTCCTGCATTTATGTGTTTTTTATTTGATATTACATATTATATTATTTTATTTATTAACATGTGCGACCTAAAGGCATTCAACGCCCTCTCATGACGAGAACGCTTTCTAAGTGTAACAGATTGGAACTTATGTCATAAAAAATGTGACATTGGGAACGCACGAAAATGGCGCTAGAGGTTCAAAATTTTAATTTCTTATATAATTTAAATTCAAGGTGTTGGGAACTTTTCCCAACATACTCCCCCTTTTTGTTGACTAATTCAACAAACATCTTCAAAAACCAAAAGGAAGAAACAAGGGCGAGAGCGAGAGCATATGCTAGTAGCAGAGCTATTGAAACTACAAATTCCTTCTCTTCAAATCAATAACAAGAGTCAACTTTTCCCGTCATGACACAGTTGAAAGAAAGAGAAAGTTAACTAACATTAGAATGCTAAACTAATGAGAATGCGAGCATTATATATTAATTATTTATACTTAGACCTTATCTAACTATACAGCTAACTAACTGACTTAATATATTATTGAAAGAACTAAATTTAGGAGTTATTCTCCTCATTACAAGGGAGAGGGCATAGTTTTGTAATAGGCCGAGTATAACAACCATTACTAGTTTTTATCTTTACTACTCTAATTTTATTATCCTTGCCAGGAAAAACTTCTACTATTCTGGCCAAAGGCCATTTTAATGGCGGAGTGTCAGAGTCTTTAACAAGGACGAGATCATTCACCTTTATTGGTTTCGAGTCATGAAACCATTTAGGTCGGTTTTGTAACCGATTAAGATAATCTGTTGACCATCTTTTCCAGAAAGTCTGTTGAATCTGGGAAATGCGTTCCCAGATTTTTAAACGAGATTCGGGAATATCAACTACATTTCTTTCTGGATGAGCTGTTAAACTAGTCTGAATCAAAAAATGACCTGGCGTTAGCGCCTGAAGGTCATTGGGGTCGTTTGATAAACTACAGAGAGGTCGCGAATTAAGGATTGCCTCAATTTGAGTTAAAACTGTATAAAAAAACTTCAAATGTAAAGGAGTAGTTGCCTATGAGTCTATACAGGTGATACTTAGTACTTTTAACTGCACTTTCCCACAAACCACCGAAGTGAGGTGACCTTGGAGGGATGAAATTGAAATCTATATAATTCTGAGTACAATATTCTTTTAATGAGCTTTGAATTTTATCCTTTTTCAAAAAATCATGGAGTTCCTTTAATTGGTTTCTTGCTCCCCAGAAATTCGTAGCATTATCACAGAAGATGACGGAGGGGTTTCCTCTGCGGGAAACAAATCTTTTTAGAGTACAAATGAACGCTTCAGCCGTGAGACTTGTAACTAATTCGAGATGTACTGCCTTGGTGGACATACACACAAATATTACTATATAACCCTTTATTATAGGAGCCTTTCTGAGATGAGAGGATTTCAATAAAAATGGACCACCGTAATCAGTACCTACCTTTTGAAACGGACGAGACGAGTTTACTCTATCCTTGGGGAGATCTGCCATGACCTGCTCTAGAGACTTTGCACGAAATCTGTGACAGAGAATACATTTTATTATGATGGACTTTACTTCTCTAAGTCCATTTAACGGCCAATACCTTAATCTAAAATTGGAGAGTACAGTTTGGGCACCTGCATGTCCCAAGCGTCTATGTTCATGAGTCAACATAAGACCAACAACTTCATTGCGAGAAGGTAGGAGAATTGGGTGTTTCTGAGAATAGGGGATATCTGCATTTTCCAGTCTTCCACCTACACGAATGAGACCATCTACTTCATCGTAGAATGGTTTGAGCGGTAACAAATTTTTGTTAGAAAGAGGTTTTTGGGTTTTCAATTCCACGAGTTCCTTTGAGAAATATTTTGCTTGTAGTGCCTTTACAATACAAACACTTGCATGTTTGAGTTCCTGAGAGGTGAGAGTACCTGAAAGAATTTCACGCTTAAAATGAGCCGAAAATTTATTCTGAATAAACCTGATTAAATAAGCTACTGCCCTTTGCAGCCGTGAGAATTCTGAATAATGAGTAAATAAACGAGTCCAAAACTCAAAATTATCCGAGGATGGTTGAGTTACTAACGACACTTTCCTTTCCTCCGGGGGATCCCTAATTTCTTTGAGTAAATTGCCTTCGTCGCAATCGAGGTTTGGATCTAACAAAAAAGATGGACCGTGCCACCAAAGTGAGCAATTAAGAATGTGTTGGGGTTGTAGACCCCTTGAGGGCAAATCTGCTGCATTATTTTCTGAGCTTACGTGATGCCACTGCCATCCAGAGGTTATATCTTGAATTTTAGAGACACGGTTGGCAACAAATACGTTCCAACGAGAGGGATGAGATTTAATCCAAAATCGAGCAATTTCTGAGTCTGTCCAGAGATGAACCGAACTAATGAGGAATCTATTTTCAAAAATACTTATGAGGTTTTCCATTAATTGTGACAAGAGGAGCATTGCACACAATTCGAGACGAGGTATACTGATTACTTTGAGAGGAGCAATTCTGGACTTTGAGGATATGAGATTACTGGATATAGAGCCATCTGAGTAAACAGTGCGGACATATACACAAGCTGCATATGCCTTTGAGCTAGCGTCAGCGAAACCATGGAATTCTATTCTAATGGTTTCCTTTAAGAAAAAGAAATATCTGGGAATTTCCAATTTTTCTAGAGTTGGCAAATTTGCTAAAAACGACGTCCAATTTTCTAGTAGAGTTTTTTCAACAATTTCTTTGTCCCAATCTATCTTTAACATCCATAGTTGCTGCATAAGAATTTTTCCAACTACTATAACAGGAGCCAGTAGTCCTAAAGGGTCATAGCATTGAGCTATGAGAGAAAGAATTTTTCTTTTTGTTGGAGGCCCTTGAAATGAAACATTAGGAAGAGCTATACACAAAAAATCTTTAGAGGGGTTCCATTTTATTCCTAACACTTTATTTGGGTTATCGTCGAAACTGAGGTTATATTCAGAGATTGATTGAGTCGAAATGCCCGCGAGAAAATTTTGTGAGTTAGTGCACCACTTGTGCAAACTAAAGCCACAACTACTTAATAGAGAGTTCAATTCTGAATACAAATTTTCCAAGCTTGATTCATGATCACAGCCAGCCAAAATATCATCAACATAGGTTTGCTCTAAAAGGGCCTTAGAGGCTAGAGGGTACTGACCTTCGTGAATTTGAGCAATCTCCTTGAGAACACGAGTAGCTTGGAAAGGGGCACTAGTACATCCATACGTAACAGTAGAGAGTTCGATACATTTCAGAGGTTGAGAGGCTGAGTCTCTCCAGAGAATATTCAATAAAAATGTTTGAGCAGGATTTATCTTAATTTGTCTATACATTTTTTCTATATCTGAGATGAGGACAAATTTGAAAGATCGAAAGCGACACAAAATGTCCATGAGATTGGGCTGTAGTTGGAAACCTTTGAGGGAAATGTCATTTAATGACAATCCTGATGATGTTGGACACGAGCAATCAAACACCACCCTTAATTTGGTGGTAGTTTTGTCTTCTCGTAAGACTGCATGATGCGGGATAAAATATTTAGGTTCATTGTTTTCGTTTACTTCTGAGAGAGGAACGTATTTCCCATGTCCGAGATCCACATATTCATCAATGAACCTTTTATAATTTATAAAGTATTCTCGATTTTTAGAGAATTTCTTTTCTAAGTTAAAAAATCTTTTTTGGGCGATAGAGAGAGAATGGCCTAATTTTAGGTTTTCTAATGGAGACCTCAGAGGTAAATCCACTTGATATGAGCCATTTTCTAATACACGAGTTGTGTCTACAAATATTTTTTCAGCGAGTTCCTCCTCTGGGGCGAGGAGGACCCTTTCAGGAATTTCTTCCAGCTTCCAGAACCTTTCTACTAAATTATCGAGAGTGAGTTTCTCTACGGATTGAACAAACATGGCTACATTGTGAGGTTCACTTGAGAGGGAAGGAAGATTAAATCTAACCCTTTTATTACGAGATGAGGGTACATGTCCAGCAACTACCCATCCAAATCTGGTCTGTTGAAGTACAGGGAGATTGTTACCAAGCCTCCTTACCCCTTCTAATAACAAGTCGTAATAGCAATCTGCACCTATGAGAAGGTCAATTTGTGTAGGGGTATAATAGAGTGAGTCAGCGAGTTGAATATCCGAGGGAATTCTTATGAGAGAGTGATCAATTTCAACTTGAGGGAGTTTCCCAGTGATATTTTCTAAAATAGAGCAAGAGATTTTGCATTTTTCACGAGACACACATGAGTGTGCAACAATATCAATCATTTTGTTTGAGTGAGCAATTTGTGAACCTATTCCAGAGATACTTAGAGTCCTTTTCTGGGGAGTGTACCCAAGTTTGTCAGCAAACTTTGAGGTTACAAAAGAGTTTTGGCTACATGGATCAAGTAAAGCCTTTGCTGTAATCCTATGGCCTTGAGAACTATAAACAAATATTTGTGCAGTGCCTAAGAGTACAAGAGAGGTAGCACAAAGTGCCGAGAGAGAGGGAGTAATATTATTGACATTTTGCTGACGAGTGTCGACAAAGGACTGAGCATTTTCACTTCTGTTTTGAGAACTATCAACATTGTCATAGGTGCCTTGAGTGTTGGGACGAATGCCACTATTAGAGTGGGAAGGACCGGGTTGTCCTTGAGAGTAATTGTTTCTAGAATTAGAGTTAGATCTGTGCCTATTTTGTGGCATATTAGAGAAATTTCTAGGAGCTGAGTTTGGGACATTTTGAGAAAAAGAAGAAGTGCCATTGGGCGAGTGACTATTACTCCGAAAATTGTTAATCATATTTGCAGCATTATTTTTACTCTCAAAGTGTAAGAGCGTATGATGCTTTCTGCGACACACTTGACAAGTACCCCTTGTACATTCATATACGCTATGGGCAGAGCCCAAACAATTAAAACACAATCTTTGTGATTTCACAAAGTTAATTTTTTCACAATGAGGCAATTCCTTAAATTTCAAACAGCTATAAATGCGATGCGAGTCATTTTTACAAAAAATACATGAAGAGTTTCTAGGTTCAGGAGTATTATTAGAGTTTATCGCGGCGTGTACCGACGTATGAGTCGCCTTCATCGATTTAGAGCTAAAAGACTTATTTTGATCTCGAGATTCTAAATTTTCTAAATGATTACAGCGAGCTTCTATGCTTTCTAAAAATTGTTTCAGAGTTACTGTACTATAAGAGTTATTTTCAAATTCCAAACTTCTTTTCGTAGAGAAATCTAACTTATTTTCTAAATGATATATTAGTGTCAAATCTAATAACTGTTCGTGAGACAAATTTAAATTTTTAAGAGACTGAAAACTTTTATTTACTGAAACATAAAATTCCCTGAGTTGCTTATGGACTTGAGAGTTACCTTGAATTGGCTTTACTTCAAATAAATCACGTAATAAACTTTTTACCAACAAATTTTTATTAGTGTATCTATTTTTAAGTGTATCTAAAGCAATTTGAAAGTTATCTGCCGTAACGGGCAGTGTATCTATAAGTCTGAGTGGCTCGCCACTCAGATATGATTTGAGATAGATCATCATCTGAATGGAAGTTAAATTATTATTTTTTAAAATTAACGCGTCAAATAAATCATAAAATGGAGTCCACTCTACTATGTTTCCTGAGAACTTTTGAATATTTATTTCCGGTAACTTTACCGCTGGAGACGAGAGCACTTTAGTTCCTGACTCTACAGTTTTAGATTCGACAGAAGATTTTAAAACCGAGATTTTATCCTGAATTCGAGATAACACTATGCTAAACCTTTCTTCCAATTGTTCCCTATCATCAAAACTTTCTTCCGCAGTTAAAAAACATTCTAATTCATCCTGAGCTACATTATATTGCTGAAAACAATCTAATGCCATTTTTTCCCGAATGGCTAATTGAGAAATACTGATCGCAGTATCGAGATTTGCGTCTGTCCACTTCTCTAAGCGAGTTAAAGATGCTTTCGCAGAGGTGCGAGCATGTTTCGTTACTTGTCTATTATTCATGTTGAGTATATGAATTTTTATTAAACTAAATTATCAAGTATTTAAATTAAGGAACTGCAGAAATTATTTTTTATATAGGTACGCACTTGCAATAAACATAAAGAGAGAAATGCACACAATAAAACATTAACAATAAATTAGCATAAGTCAAAATATACAAAACTAGAGAGTACACCTTTCTTAGTGTAGTTTTAATTTATTTGTATTGTAACCGAGACTGGCCTTTTTGGCATTTAATTGAGTAGGAGAGAGAGAGATAAGAATTTTAAACAGAGATTTTTACTAAATTCAATGAAACTATTTATAAATTTTGCAAAAAGTCTTTTTTGGGATCCGGCTCGCTTTAGGACCATCAAATGGTCGCTCAGCAAACTACTTTGGTCTGCCTTGCAACCACTCGAGCGTGGAGGACCGACAAACGTGTCTCCGACTATATAAAAACTCCTAGAGTTAATATTGTATTTCCAGTTAGGGGCTGGTTCAGAATCTCCAAAATTGACTTTATTAGGTATAAGTGAAATAAAATAAATGAACAGTACTATAAGTGTATTGAAAACTAACAAATAACTAAAGTTTTACTCTCTCGTAATTTTTATATAAAAGGGGTTACAATACAAATGGATATGAATTCATATTTATTAGAGAAATGTGCACATACTTATTCGGCCTTCTAAATTTTAACATTAACTTATATTAAGCACACGAGATATAGTTTCATTCGCGAATAGAGTGTGTGTATACAAATTTCGTTTTAAATTGTGTCTCTGGCCATGGAGGACTTCATTAATAGAGAATATTACCTTACAATAACTTTGCAGAGTACTTGACGCCCTTCAGAAGATGCTTCCAACGGCAACTGGTAGCAGGAACACTTTTATCATTACACTTTCCCTTCGTTGCACCTATGACTTCACAAGTTCACATTCCTAAGATCGTTTTATAATAATTGTCAAAAACTTAAACAAAAATGACTAATGGCGAAGACACAACGCCGTATATATTTTTTCTATGACACCGCCAACTTCTCTCCTTGCTGATTGTCATTTTTCAGTTTTTTGAAAACTGTCACTAGGTGGATAAGTCCCCTTTCACAATAAATTTATTTTAGAGTGAATATATAAGTTTACAATTATCTGAGAGTGATTTCCTGCATTTATGTGTTTTTTATTTGATATTACATATTATATTATTTTATTTATTAACATGTGCGACCTAAAGGCATTCAACGCCCTCTCATGACGAGAACGCTTTCTAAGTGTAACAGATTGGAACTTATGTCATAAAAAATGTGACATTGGGAATGCACGAAAATGGCGCTAGAGGTTCAAAATTTTAATTTCTTATATAATTTAAATTCAAGGTGTTGGGAACTTTTCCCAACAGCTGCCTTATTGTCTTTAGAGTTTTTGATAGCATATTTGATTTCACCTATCGTGATCTTCTCTTTCTCTAACGGATTTAATTCTTGTATTTTCTGCATTTTACCTCTTTCATCTTGGAAAAGTTCTCTAACGTACTTCTCCCATCGTCTTAATTTCTCTGGTAAATCTATTAGTAGTACTCCTTTTTTGTCTTTATGTGTCCTTGCTGTCTATTTAGACCTATTCCAGTCACTTCTCTTATTTTTTTGTGCATATTTCTCATATCATATTTTGTTTCTATTTCTTCTATCTCTTTACATTGTTTGTCACAATATATTTTCTTAGCTGTTTTGATTGTTTCCTTAATAATTCGTTATATTTTTTTTATATTTCTGTAGATCTTTTCCGTTATATTTCCTTCTTTCTTCCATCTGTAGTAGTATCTCATCTGTCATACACTGTTTTTTAATCTCTGATCTATGTTGTATCAAACTTTCTTGAGGTGGTTTCAGTAAAATTTACTGTAATATATATATATATATATATATATATATATATATATATAATATATATATATATATATATATATACGAAATTTCACCAGTCCGTATCAAATCTGCTACAGTGGGCAGTGTATTGTTAAGGTATTACGTAGGCAGGCTATTGAATATGTTTTAAAAAATAGGTCTAAAAGTAACTACAAGGTTTAAGGAATTTTATTGTTCTATGTGATCAATAGATACTCAAATAGGAAAAAACTGGAGTTAAAGGCATGCCTTTTTGAGAAAGGGATGAATTTGACCCTATGCTTTATGGTGTATTTAAGTGAATTCTATGCAATTTTTATACGTACACATTTACAGAAATCTTATACGATTTATGTAATACTATGTAATACGTATATACATATTCAAAATTAAATTTTTTATCGAAATGTCATTTTTTAAAGTCAAAAATATTTTTTTTAGCAAAAATATAGTCAAAAAATAAAGCAAAAAAAACGTTAGTTTTTCGTACCATCAATTTTTACGCGAGGATATAGGTAAAAGCATTGCGTTACAAAAAAATTATCCTTTCTCTTCAATTTTTTAAAGTTCGCCACTCACACCATTTTTTGGTTATTTTCCCTATTTTTTGGAAAACATTGTTTGCACAACACTTTAACGGTATCAAAAATTTGGTTCGTCAAATTGTAATACTTGCAACGATTTTATTTACCTAAATGTACAAGAAAATAATACTTTAGTCTTAGAGATGAAAATGCCACGAACCTCTAAAAATCATACGAATACGCTGAATTTTGCTGAAAATGCCAATCTTGAGACCCCAAAAAAGATGCATAAAAGTTTCTGTCCCCCGGCTTCCCCCTAACACCGCCCCTGAGCCGGGACGGAAATCATAGATTTACCAAGAATCTATATGCCGTAGAAAAAATATTTTAAATAAGAAATGTAACTGAGATAATTTGAAACAAAATGTTTAGTAGCACTTTTCTGCTAATAGTGATAAGAATGCTATTAGCATTCTGTAGAATAAATCGTCTCAGAAACAACACTTAAAGCGACCCGTAAGTTTAAATGTGTTACGCTTCCGAAATCGAGTGTTTAAATAAAATTTGTATCAACTCGAAGGTAAAAATGTGATTGCTTTAGATCACAGAGTAGATCAGAGTAGCTTTCGAAAAATGGTGTTAGTCGTGAACTTTCAAAACTCGTATCTCGGATACTGTAAATCCCAAAGAATTTTACCAAACATCAGTTTAAAGAGAGAAGATAAAAGTTTTTATTACAGTAATGCCCATACCTATACCCCAAGGAAAAAAGTTGTGGAACAAAAATAAAAATCGCGTGTGGTCCTGTTTTTTTGCTTCGCTTTTAATTCAAAAGGTGTCATTTCGATAAGAAATTTAATTTTAAACAACTTTTCTGTAGATGTATATGTACGAAAACTACATTAAATTCATCCAAATGCACCCTATTGCATGAGCACAAATTTACCCCTTTCTCAAAAACGCACCCCTTTAAATAATTAGCACTCCGCGGGTTTCTCATATTTGCGGATCCATTGGAATCTGGAAGGAATAGAAAAATAATTTATTTAATTTAAAAAAGGTTATTCTTTATGAGTTTAGAAGTATTTTTCTTTTCCTTATTATAACTTAAAATCATTGACATTCAATTAAGATTACGATTATGTTAAGCTAATTATAGAATATAAAGGTAGTTAAAAAATATATATATTAAAACAGCAGTTTGTATCTAACTGAAAATTACGCCTGTAATTTTGGTGCATGTTTATCTAGGTCCTTGGTTAATTACGAAGCAGTATTACACTTCCTTAACTAACAAGCTTTGTTGCAACTGGGTAACTTCATTAGACTAGGAGACTAAATAGAAGTTTCCTCAAATGTGTTATCAATGGGATTATGTACACAATTGTTTTTCAACAATATCGTATATAGTATACGATGTTTTTGGGCGTCCTTCTTTTTTTTTCTCTTAATGATCATTCCAAAATCTGTTTTTCAAAAAAGTTTCAATAATCTAGACACTAAATTCTAGAAACCTTATGCTGCCAGATTGTGATTATAGGTAACTTTTCAACTTCTATAATAATAATTTACATACAGTGAAATAGTCATAGAATAATGTACGTTAAAGTATCTCATAAAACATGACAACTCTGTCCAGTAAAAAACAATAGCAGATAATCGAAGTCCCAAGTTAGAGAAAGATATATCACTCAGTCTAGACGTTTACTGCACACACAGTAGCGTATTGGTGAAGGCTCTAATTGTAGACATGCGCGGAAAAATTTTATAAGACAAATTTTGATAAAGTGATGTTGTAACGAGTCCGTTACTTAAATAACCGTTTACCTTTTTTGTGACTGGAGTCTTTTAATTTAATTTTAAATTAAATTCATATTTGAAATATTCTTAAACTGAATATTTAAATAACTCCCAGTAAATTTTACTTTCTAAGGTTGGCATTAAATCCCGCCCTCTGGTGTAAGATTCTGAAAGTACATCGACTTGACGGCTTGTAAGTGTTAATAGAATCACTTGTTGACTGGGTTTGATCGAATAAAGATCGGTTCGATCAATTAGTGGCGGCTGGGTGTGCCATTTCCCGAATTTAGTTTAAGTTTATTTTTATTTGTGAAGAGCTGTTACTTTAGAAGAAACCATTTGTTATTTTGTTGTTTGTTTGAAGATACTTTAAGTTGGATCACCTCAGCCGGTAAGATTAAATTATAAATAAATTACATGGAAAAATCCTTTCATACCATCCGCCATTGTTAGTGAAATTCAAATCTATTTTAATTCCTTCTTGATAGGTATTTCACATATTTTATACATGTCATATTTCACCTTATTTCATTAATACCTAAATATATTACAAGTATTAGATTTTATATCTATCTCAAATTTTATTTCCTTCCAAGGATGAAAGCAAACAATTATTTATTTCAAGTTCATACCGTTTAAACCGGCTAATATTTCTTTTTTTTTCCTATTCTATAATATATAAAGATCATGCTTTCCGTTAAAACTATCTTATAAAAAAACATTGTCACACCATTCGAAGGTCACTATTTACCGAAAACCATTAAGGTTTTTATTTCAATTTAAGGTCACTTGTTGACATTTCTTGTATCACCTTTCAAGGTTGATAAACCTTGTGTGTTTTTTCCTACCTTTTTGTATGTACAAAGGACATGAAGTAACACAATTGTTCCTTTTTTTAGCCTACTTCCGGAATCCAGTCACAAGTCAGGGAAGAAACCTTTAGTTGTTTTATGGGGTATATTTACTAAGAAAAGGGGAAGGAATTTTAAGTTTATGGGTGTTTATTGAGTTAAGAAGAATTTGAAGGACTTAGTTTAAGAGTACCTTTTTATACATGAAATCCAGGCTTGGTGTACCTGTACCCACCTGAATCTAGTTCTTCACCGGATCATCTTCCAGATCAACCGACGGAAACCGGCAGGAAGAACTTATTTTTATTTTTTTTTGCTTCTCATTCCAGTATTTTTTATAACTTTTGCTACATCCTCTTCAAGGTTTTAACTTTTGGTTCACTTTAATTTAAATATATATCTTTAATAATAAATACATTCAATTTTTCTAAAACAATAGTCATTATAACTTAATTTCAATTATTTATTGTCTACCAAGGGATGAGGTTATAACTCTCCCTTGAATCTCTCTTTGTTAGGTTATCGTGTGCACACATATCCGGAGAGTTTCATTTGAAAATTTAAACAATTATTAAACGAAAACTAAACTATTAGTGAGTAGTATTTTTATATTTATTATTTATACATTATTATTGAGTATAACTTTTGTCACCATTTGAAATTAAGAGGTATATTAGGGGTAAATTGTTGTATAATTATATTCAGGGATTTTACTGTAAATATAGCTGTTACTGTACATAAGAGGTGGTGGGTAATATATAAGCATTTAAAATAGTCTGTAAATAAGTTGGTAATTATTAAAGTTGTGGTTAAAAATTTAATATTTCAATTAGTACCTATCTTTCATATTTCAGCAATACAAGATATCTCGGAAGAAAACATTTAACTTCCTGGCGCCCAAACATTCAGTAGAGCAACTTTATCTTTCATCTGTTTATTTCTTGGTGGTTTTCTTGTCATTAGTTCTTATATCTTACGGTCTCTGTAGGGCATGCAAATTGGCCGAATCATCTTTGAGTGTCAAGTGGTCATTCTCCTGCATAGTCGCTAGCCAGCATTAATTTTATTATATTTTAAAATTCATATTTACCCTTTATTGATTTCTTTTACATAATTTATTCATTTCTATCTAATCCCTACCGTCTTCCGTTACTCCACATATTAGTTCGTTGGTGTATCAAGGTACATTTTAGAGTTTACCCTTTTCGCTACACATTCCTCATTTTTGCTACATTGGCGCACAGCTCACTTTTTTGTTACAATGTTTCAGTGGAAAGTGGAAATACGTTGTTTACGCGCTAAGCAAACTAGTGACACCATTTATTAGAATTAATTTTAATTTAATGCCCTCCTTACAGAAGTACAAAACACAGCGCGAGAGAAAAAACGTTACTTGTGTATTAAACATGGCGGCATGTGGAGATTTATCGTCTACAACACGTGCCTTAAATCTTCTAAATAGGTAAAAAGGGCAAATAAATTTTAAAAAACTGGGCAAAAGAAAAGCGTAACCTCTTAAAATCAGTAGATAACTTTACAAAAATTATAAAAATTATCCTGTTTCAGAAAAATTGCCTCCTAATGTGGTAAGTTAAAAATTTGTAAAGGCATGTTTTCGTTTTAGGCTAGATCTTGTGCATGTTCGTTCAACGCATGTCAGTTAATTACTCTTAAAATGGAACATAACTTATTTAATGATTTCTATAAGAAAACATACAATAAAGAGTCACAATATTTGGGGTTAGGTATGGAAGTAGAGGAGCAAAAGAAAAGGAGGGTAGATGAAGCCGTATCAAAATGTCAGTGCACTGTAAAATATTTTTTATTGATTACTGGAAAAAGACAACAGGTATACCAAAAAATGTTTTGTGCTAGCAAAACATAGACTTAAAATTCTATTTAAAAAAATCAAGTTAAATCAAAAGTTGCTTGAATGTAGTGGAAAATACATAAATCGTCCAACATAAATCAAAGAGTCTGTAAGAGACCTACTAGACAACATATTGTGTCTGTTTTTTGTCTGTATTTTCAAATGTAGTTTTTTTTTATGTTAATTTTTAGTACGTTTTGAAAAAGAGTACAATAAACTCGAAAGCTTAACAAACCTAAAAGAGTTTTACTTAAAGGCCAATATTGCTACTAACCCCAAGATATCCGTGTATATATATATATATATATATATATATATATATATATATATATATATAATATATATAATATATATAATATATATAATATATATATATATATACATATATATATATATATATATACATATATATATATAAATATATATATATATATATATATATATATACTATGATATATATATATATAGATAATATAGCATATATAGGGGCATGGGGCATGTGCATTTATGCAACTGATGTTAATAGACTTCCCGCTTACCCTTAGATAACATATTGGTGGATTTATTAATTTCTAAATTCTTAATAAGATGTTTTGCATTTTTTTTACAATTAATGCGGTCCCAAATACATAAGTGATCTTTTGATAACATAGATATCATATTGTCTCGTTTGGATAATTCCGTCGCCAGACAATCTTAATACTTGCATAGCAGTAATATATGTGCTTTATATTAACTTAATATATCTATTAGTTTTTGAAGATATATTCCTGTCGGGACGCCTAGTAAATTTGATGGGACTTTCATATAAAGATCGATGAAACCATTATGTAATAGCAGTTTTAAAACCGAACAAAATTCAATATCCGAATGTATTCATAAATTTTATTGCACATAACTTTTACAACCACTTTTATAGGAAACAACTAGTTTCAATTAAAACTGGAATTTTAGCGACAATGTACTACGTACATTTCGTAATGGGCACTGTTAGTGCAGTTTGCAATAAAAGTTTCATGTTTTTAAAAATCTACTTAAACGAAAAATAGGTGTTATATATAAATAATGAATAATAAATGTAAAATGTAATACTTAGCATGTCTCGCAAAACAGAAAACCAAAAAAAGTACATCGATGGAAGGAAACCGTATATACGTATTTCTGACCATTGGTCGTCTTCAGTATGGTGCAGCCAAGTTAAAAAAGGAGCATGATAACTTGGGACAGGATCACTATAAGAGCAATGCGACCAATTTGTGGCATTAGAGCTAGAAGACCATTATTGTTTTTAGGGCAACAACTAACAACAACTACGGAGAAAGCTACAGCTACCTGGAGAAAGAGATGTCAAACGTTGAAACGTTAAAAACAAATGGAAAAGGATAATGCGAGTGAATAATAAAAGTAAAATGTAATGGCATATATCGCTAAACAGTCAACCAAAAAAGTATACCGATGGAAAGCAACCGCATTTATGTATTGCTGACTATTGATCGTCTTCAGTACAGTGCAGTCAAGTTAGAAAAGGAGCGTGTTAACTTACAAAAAGAATCACTACAGGAGCAATGCGACCAATTTGTGGAATTAGAGCTAGAAGACCATGATGGTCTTCAGGGCAACAACAAACAATAATCATGTAGAAAGCTACAGCTACCTACATGATTATTAAAGTGCTTGAGGTTTGGGCATATGCGTGCTCAATGTAGGGGAAAATATAAGTGTAAAATATGCCGTGAAGAACATAATAAATCAAATTGTTCTAATCCTAAAATTCTATTTTGTGTATTGAGCAAAGGAAAACATAGCCCTATTGACAAGGGAGCAAATTGCACGGCGGAATGGGAAAAACAGGAGTATATTAAAAAGATTATGAATACTGAAAATATAACATCTTATGAAGCTAATAATAAATATAGAAAATATTATTCAACAGTAAGTAAAGAACAAGAAAGTAAGTAATAAATATACAATCTATATTTGAAGACAGAGAGATAACGGAAGCGCACAGAAAAATCTTGCTAACTCCAAAAGTACAAAGTAAGCCTTGTTATAATTTTCACAATCCTATTTATCATAATAAAACGCAGATACAAAACGATAATCAGAGTAATATAGAAGAAATTATAGTAAACTTTATTTCAACAACTTTAAATGAGATTTATCACAATTTAGATGAAAAAACGTTAGAATTACTGAAAAACAATATTTTACAATTATTATTAAATCGTGATGGCTAACATATCATTTCTTCAATGAAATGCAATGTTAATTAAAACAAATAAGGGTTATTTAGAAAAAAATTTATACGACAATAAAATAGATATAGGACTAATATCAGAAACATGGTTAAATAAAAGTAACTTTATTAACTTTACGGGTTATGATATTTTTATGAATATTATATATTCAATATGCTATTGAAAAAAAAATTAATTTTTATAATAGTCCTACTTTTCATCCAATGAATGACGTAATGTGTACTAGCATATCAATTAAAATTAAAACAGGTAAAAAGATTAACATTTATTCTATTTATGTAAAATCAAATCTCAAAATTACGGTAAATGAAGTGTTTATCATTGGTGGTGATAATAGCCACAATTATGTTTGGGGTTGTAGTACTGTAGACACTGTAGACACACTAGGAAAAAATCTGTTAGAAGCTATTGAGGACTGTCATCTTGTATTTTTATATAACGTCAAAGAAGCTTTGCAGCGTAGACCTAGTAGTGTTAATAAATCGGCAATAGACCTTGCAATATGCTCAGCAAATATTAGTCATTGTTTCCATTGGCATGTTGTAGACAACAATTTTTAAATAAATTAAACGAATATTGTAAAATATGCATACCGGAGAAAAGAACAGGGACTAGTCCACGATTTAGGAAAACTTGGTAGAATGACACAAGGTTATTCAAGCACAACAACTTGCTTTACAGAAACCAACAAAGTTATATTAAAGAGTAAGTATAATGCATGGAAAATTTTTTGTGAAACTTTAAACAGTAATACACTAATAAAAAATATGTGGAATCAGGTCAAACGTTAACAAAACATCTTTAAACCACAAATAAATCCAGTGACCGAAGAAGAATGGGTTGAGGAGTTTTTGAGAAAAATATATCCAGATAATATATTTTCAAAAATTAATGTAATGAAAAGTAAAAACTCTACTCATTCATGTCAGTGTCATTTAATTTATACGAATTAGAAATAAGTCTAAAGAACAAGAAAAACACTTCTCTGGGAATAGATAATATACATTATATTATGTTGGCAAATTTACATCAAAAAGAAAAAGAAACACTATTAAAATTTTTTAATCAAATATGGCAATCAGAAGATATTCCAGGTAGTTGGAGAGAGCACCGGGTGATTCCCATACTTAAAGCAAATCAAAATTCTGATTCGGCAGAATCTTATAGAGGTATTTCATTAAGCTCCTGCATAACAAAACACTGAAAAGAATGATAAAACTTAGGCTCGAAAGATGGTTAGAAAAAAATAATAAACTACCACAAACACCATTTGGATTTCGTACAAATCATTCTACTGTGAAAGCAGTGAGCCACTTGGTAACAGATATCAATTTAGCGTTTACGTCAAATTTTTCAGTAACAGCTCCTTTATTAGATTTTGACTCAACATACGACAACGTTAATTTAAGTATACTATACAACAAAATGACACAAATAGGTCTTCCCGAATGTTTCTATCAAAAAATAATAAAACTATATGACTGTAGAAAAATTTATATATCGGTAAATGGTAATACAATTGGTCCAAGGCTAGAGATGGATGGTTTACCTCAAGGACGAATATTAAGTCCATTGTTATATTTACTTTATACTACTGATCTAGTAAAAAATTTCAACTTCACAAGAATTTTACAATTTGCAGATGATATAGTCATTTATCAAGAACACATTAAAATAGAAAATGCAGTCAAATCCATTGAAGAAGGAGTCAGTCATATTAAAACATGGAGTGAATTACATGCACTAAATAATACCTCTGATTCAAAAACTAAATTATGTATTTTTACAAGAAAACGAAAAGAGATACCCAACTACATCTTAATAAACAATGTCTCCTATCTAGTGCAAAGTTATGTTAAATATTTGGGCATTACTCTTGATAGACAGCTTCTCCGGAAAAAATCTTTTTAGATTCGTGTCACACTTACGATGAAGAGCAGATCCAAATATTTCTTTGTTATTATTTCAAAATAATATAAGAGATATAATAGATAATAGACAAAACTGTTAATAAATGCCTTAGATTGTGTATGGGAGCCCTAAGAAGTACACCCATTAGTAACCTACAAGTCGAATGCTGTGAAATATCAATGGATATAAGACGAAAAAACTTGGCATCAGACCTTTAGTTAGATTTTAACGAGAAAAAGTCAAGTTTAATATTTAAAATACACTTGCTGTTCTTAGCAGACTTAACAGAAAAATATTGGATAAAAATGAAAACTCTAAATATAGTAGATTTATATTCAAAAATGACAATATATGATAAACAACTATATAAATATGACATAAACCCAAATTACAATATTTACTTTAATACTCTAGAACAAGTTCAGGTATACTTCTTAAGGGACTACAACAATTTACCTTTATCTTTAAAAAATTTATGTTTATATCTGACAGTTCTCAATTGTTCAAAGATTGTGACTATAGACAGACGCATCTAAAAGTATCGAAGGTGTGGGATGTGTATACTGGGATGACAATAATAAAAACAGTAATTAATCTCAATTTCATCATGAGTATATACACAGCTGAATTAATAGCGATCGTGGAAGCACTAAAATATTTATCTAATATAGATCATTCAAAGTTTATAATTTACAGTGACAGAAAAAGTACTTTAAGTAAAATTAGTGCCATAAATCCTAAATCAAAAGTAAATTACGTTGAATTATATATAATAAATAAAATTTAAGAACTTCAGCAAAAAGGCAAAACTGAAGTTGGCATGGATTAAAATCCATTGTGAACTAGAAATGAGATAGTAGATGAATTGGCAAGAAACGCTGTGACACAAGGAGTATTAACTCATTATCTGTGTACGTCTAGAGCTATAGAATCAGACACGTTCAAAGAGCTTAAGAAGGAATGGAAAGAAAGGTATATTAATGAGAATATAAATACAGGAAAGTATTACAGAGCAATCAGAAACCATATTACGGATAAATCTTGGTTTGCTAAAATGGAGTCGACAAAGGATATGTCAAGAACTATATGCAGAATGGGATTTAACCACTGTCTTCACCATCATATATGTTTAAAATGAATCTAGCTGATAGTCCACAAAGATGGGTAACCTACAAAATAAAATTTTAGACTGTTCTCTTATTTCCAATAAGGTTAATAATTTTTTTTAAATTAGCTTTATTCTTTGACCGACGTCCACCATCACATTAATTTAAGTTATTTATTAACATTAGAAAACAATGAGTTTTTATATAGATTATTGTATAAACATGTTTTAGATATTAAACTCAAATTGTAATTGTATATATATAGAGTAAGTATGTCTTTGTAATTTGTTAGAAAAAAAAAGGAAAAATAAAATTAAAAAAATAATAATAAAAAAAGAAAATACCAAAAAATAAAAAAAAATTTAAGAAACAAATAAAAAAAAATAAAAAATAAATAAAAAAAAAAGAGAAAAAATAAGAAAATTGGAGAGTCCACAGTAAAGTATCTAATGAATTAAGTAAATAGCTGCAATAGAGTTTACTGTGGAACTCTGAGGACCTCATCACTTATTTTATATATAAATAACTAAAAAACAATTAATGGAAAAAAAAGACTATATATTAGGGATCGATAGTAGGATTAGTATTAGTAGGAATTTAGTATAAGATTGTATGGAAAACAATGACTAATGAAAAAATGAGTACAAATTGTAAGATTGGCGAATGGATCTAGTGTCTGCAGTCATTTAAACACAATCAAACAACAACATATCTACTATATTATTATGTGTGTAAAATCTTACTATACGTGAATATTCTTCCACTGAATCGTCTGTTTGCTTTATGTGGTACGAAGTCATTGTAGGCAGAGGTTCTGAACAAATAGCCTTATGCTTCTACAGTAAAGTAATGAGCTTATTAGAGAAAATTTAGCACGTAACAACATATTCGAACACGTACGGAGAACTAAATTGCAACATTAATATGTCTTTTATGTTTTTCTATGCCATTCAAAAGAAAACAAACTTCGAAATAATTGATCAGAAATTTCTTTTGCCAGGTCATACACGCCTCGAGTGTGATAGCGACAAGCATGAATTGAAAGGTGTAAAAAGCAAATTTTAAATGATTTTAAAATAATGGTACTACGGGGCGGGTTTCAGTTTGTACGATCGCCTAGGGGCAAATCCAAATTTACAGTGGTTGATATTAGACAAGAAAAGTTTCTGGCATTTTCCAAGCTCTTACGTGACATACTAGTCAAACGATTAAGCGACACTGAATGTGAAAAGATATCTTGGCTTAATAATAAATGGCTAACATATACGAAGGAGTTTGGACTAATTCAGTTTAAGTATACCCTTAACGATAAAGCGCCATTTAAAACTCTAGATATAGGAAGGGGAAAAAGAAGAAGTCGACCATCACTGGCTACAATAACTGTCCCGCGCTCATACAATAGCCCCTTGGCTATTAATCTAAAGATAAAAAAGGACCTTTTATTAATGTTAGACCTAAAAGACATAGACTGCCATGCCTTTTATGAAAATTTGCAAACAACATCCAACGCAAACGAATATGGCGAATTGTGCGATGATGGCTTGGATTCGGATTCAGACGACTAATTGGATATACAAATCCAATTTGTAACATTTTAAGGTTAACATAAACTTCAAATGTCTTGATTTTTATTTCTCTTTATACATAAAACATAAAAATATATACATAAAACAATTAATTTATAAGATGGCAAAACTACATATTATCTAATATATTCCAAAAACTAGCAAATAATCTTCCTTCATGTTTCACACATTAGAAGTACATTCAGTTCTTTGTACTGTTGCACAAAAGACATAACAATACCTTTTATCGGAGAATTAATATTAAGTTTGAAACCTTAAGTGCTCTCCTGAAAGCTATCAAAAATTGACATATATGGTTTCGCCATCTTTCCACATTAGTTATAATATACAGATTGTTTCGAGTTTCTATTCGTCACAACTTTTGAACAGTAAGTCTGATATGTTTCATATTTTGGTAAAACGTTACAACAAAACCATCTAATCAACTGAGGCATTTAAAACAGACACAAATCAGGTCCGGTTTTAAAAACTTAGGTCGTTTTTTACATAGCAAAATAGCATACGGTTTTTGAAAAGTCTAATAAAAATTTTACAAACGACGCAAATGTGCAACTAAAATGGTACATTTATACAGAGTGTTTCAAAAAGGTATATCAAAAATAAACCACGCATTCCGGGGACAAAAATAAATAGACTAAATCCAACTTACCTAAGTACAAAAGTGTACACAAACAAAGTTACAGCCCTTTGGAGTTACAAATTAAAAATTGTTTTTTTTTTAATTATCTTCTAAACTGCTTGACATTTTGTAATAAAAATGGACACGTTACTTTTTCTTCTGAAAGCATTTTTCAAACAAAAAGTATGAAACGTTCGAGTAAGAGTATTTTTGAGTACGTTCAAATCAAATAAATTTTACTGCATCATTAGTTTAACACATTATTTTTAAAACTTTTGCCTCCTATCACTTTTTCGAAAAGCTAGTTTTTTCTAGTTGGCCATAAAATTACAGTTAGTTTCTACGGATACAATAATTACAAACAGTTCCATCAATAAGAGTGAATAAGTTAAAGCTATCATTTATTGTGTAAATAAGATAATTAAACATTTTGATATTACAATGGCCTACACATTATCAGGAAATGTCAGATATTCATTTAACTTTGGGTAAGTTGGATCAGATTAAATTATGATTTCAATAAACTATCGGGAATATCGTAGGTGAATGTCAAGGAAATAGTGCACCAGAAGCAAGGCGTTATGCAGTAAAATACCCCAATCGAAATACACCTGATAGACGATTATTTCTGACCATTGATCGTCGTTTACGAGAAACGGGTACATTCCAACCGCTAGTTGCTGGCAATAGTGGTCGTATGCAACTGATGAAGACATTTTAGAAATCATTGAAGAAGTCCCTGGCACAAGTACAAGGGTAATAGCTGCTCAACTAAATGTTCATCACGCAAGGGTTTGGAGGCATTTGAAGGATCAGCTGCTTAAACCCTATCACTTAACAACGGTTCAAGAGTTATTGGTTGAAGATTATCTTAAAAGGATTGAATTTTGCGATTGGTTGTTAATGGAAAACACTTTAAATGTTAATTTTATTAAAATATTTTGTTTACCGACGAGGCTACTTTCAGTAAAAATGGAATAACAAACCATCATAAGGAGCACATTTGAGCCAACGAAAATCCCCACGCCAAAAACACGACTCATCGCCAAAGGACTTTCAAAGTTAATATTTGGGCAGGAATTGTGGATAACAATCTGAATATAGGCCAGTATTTCTTTTCAACAATTTAAATGATGATAATTATTTGCAGTTCTTGGCAAACGATTTACAAGAGTAATTAGAAGAAGTGAATATTGCAATAAGGCAAAATATGTGGTTTCTACAAGATGGCGCTCTACCGCATTACAATAATGAAGTCCGAGAATATCTTTGCAGACAGTCCTGGTAAGTGGATTGAAAGGGGTCGTGACACACCTATTTCTTGGCCATCCAGAAGTCCAGGTCTTAACCCCATGGAATTTTGCTTTTGGGAGTTTATGAAAGAAAAAGTGTATTATGTAACAATAGAAGACGAACAACAATTGAGGGTAAGAATAATTGAAGATGCAAATCAATTTCGTCAGAAAACTATGATTTTTCAGCGCATTCGGTTTTCCTTATTAAAACGATACCGAATGTGTATTGAAGAAAATGTAGGTCATTTTAAACATTTATTGTAATATCATATTTATAGAGGTTATAGACATTTTTTGTACTTGTTAATTCATTTAAGCTATTTATTTAGTTGCACGTAATTTTTTAAAGGTTAATGGAAAGTGCCATAACTCAATAAAAACTGTTTTTTAAAAAAAGTGATAAGAGGCAAAAAAAAGGTGACACAAAACTCGTTTGATTTTAACGTACTCAAAAGTTTGGGGGGATTTAGGGCTGCACACCCTTTCTTAAATTTTTGCTGTGCGCTTAGATTTTGTTGTTTCTTTTTTATGAAAAAT